>JAVCKT010012499.1:0-16826 GCA_032273925.1 Rhynchotus rufescens | reverse complement strand
CTTCCTTCCTTCCTTCCTTCCTTCCTTCCTTCCTTCCTTCCTTCCTTCCTTCCTTCCTTCCTTCCTTCCTTCCTTTGGATTTTATGCCCATAAAGTCTCACAGCACCACGATCACTGCAGTTTTGGGTGTGGATATGGGTCCGTGTCCTATTCCAGATTGCCCCCTTGCAGGTGGATACTTGCAGGCTGCAAAAAAATTGCTCTTAAATGTAACAAAGCAAGAAATAACAATGGAAGACACAATTTAATAAGGTTTAATGAGGAAATAGGATGTAAAAATAATATGATGGGGAGCAGAATAAAAATGGGCTTGAGTGTGCACTGGGCGGGGAATAAAAATGCAGGAGGCACTTGTTTAAAATCAGTCACCAGTGCTGTTCGCTTTTATTATTTTTCTTTTTTTTATAATAGCCCTATGTGGACTGACCACTAGAGGGGGGATGGATACACATTTTGTTCTTGTGCTGCAGCTGTAGGTCCAGTTTCTTCCTATCTCCTATTGCATATGAACTTTTCCAAGGCTTGCACTCTTTCACTTTATCTTTACTGTAACTTTATGTACTGTAACCCTGCCTAACTTTATCTATCCTTTCCTAACTTTCGCTTTATCAGAACTGGGTATCATTTTCTAGCTGATGGCATAATAGTGATTAATAACAAGTTATTTAATTTTATTGTTATTTATTCAATGATATATGCTTTTTAAATGCCCTTTCCCTTTTATTCCTCACCACCTCCAGCCTTATTTTTCCCTCTACAGCCCGAGTTTTCAATGAACTCTCCATAATGATAATTGCTCAGTTAGTGCATATAATTTACATCTCAGAGGTACAGACGAGCAATTTTCCTTGCACTTTGTTTTCCACTTATTATTTGACAGCTTTGAATTTCATCCATCAAAGTTTACATAATTCTCAGCCTTTTGGACATCCTTCTGCACATCCGCATGCTTTTCATTGCTTTCTGCAACATGAATAATCCACCTGTGGAAAAAAAAATGTTGCCACCCATTTCCTGGTGGTTGCTTCAATGATTCAGCAAGCCTGGCCCTGTGAGCTGCCTGCTCTCCATCTTTGCTATATTGAATAAAAGGCCACGGTGGCTCTAGTCACATCTCTTTTAATGGCATTTTGTTAAAAAAAAAAAAAAAATTAAGATAGAATTGTCTTTATTATGTCACTTTGTCAAGATTTGCCAGATTTTGCATTATGGTAGCCCCCCTAAGTTACATTTTGTTTCACCATGTTGGGTAGTCCTTAGACCCATATTAAACAATATAACAATCTGATCCCCTACAGAGTATTTCCAATTAAGCATTTGCTGGTGATGGCTGATAGGATCCCCTGAGCAACTAATGGTTTTCTGATAGCCCAGAACTCCAGGATTGCATGAGTATTTGTCCCTATTATATCATGTTAAAGCCCTTAAGTAATATGTATATGACCTTAATAGGCTCTGAGATAAGATATTATGATCGTCTCCAATCAACTCTAAAAAGGGCTCCTAAGAGCACTTTCAATCAGTTCTAAAATCTCAGCACGTTCTAGCTATCCACCTTTTGGTGCAACAGCAGCTTTTGCTGGAAATCTGCATTTTTTTAACCAGCTGCACCACTGATTTTCACACCTTTTCAAATTACTCTGTGCGGTCCATTTGAACCTACTGCTTTGTTGTTTTAAACATGGCACTTTGCTTTAAACACTCACTTTTATACCTCAGTTACTAGTGTATCTATTACCTGGGAACAGTGGATTTGAGGTAGATTTTAGCATTTGTCTCAAGTTTGATTTTCCAGGACTTGCTCATCAAAATCCTCGTTAAGAGCTGTCATTAACAGCCATCGCTTGACTCCTTCGTTGCTAATGAGAAGTGACAGATTGGGGCTAGGTTATTCTACATAATAGGAAAACATAACCAGAGGGAGGGAGAAAAAAAAAAAAAGAGAATTTATCAAATCATTTTTCATTAGAAAGATATAGAATACAACTTTGTGTATGAAGAGGACTTTAGGTGGAAGATCTTCCTTCCACCAGTGAGAAGGACACTGACACTTGGGTAATCCATGAAATACATGCATAAGAAAAATACACCAAGGGTCTTGTTTCATGCTTTTGCTAGCTCGAGCATCATCATATGCAAAAGTTTTTGTAGTGTTCTTTCTTTTCCCCCAACAGAGGGTATATCTGGTGTATTTCTTGTAATTATTTAACATTGCTGTTGTTTCTAAGTGTTTCAGGCCATACAGTTTGGGTTCACTTTGCTAGGCAGCAATTTTGAAGCAAATTGCAACCAGTTTGTGGGGCTGTTTGGACTGCCAAGAGCACCAACGATGCAGTTGGTGGAGGTTCTTAGGGTTCCCCACGATGGCTTGTGGGGACGAAAACCAGTGCATATAGAAAAAATAACACTATATGTTGATGTGCAATATAGACTGGTAATTACATGAAGTATGGTAAACACTGAACATCCGTTGTCTTCTTTGGTACAAGGATAGAAACAGCAGCACTCACTGATTTCTGTTTGCTGTTAGAACATTGCTCCAGGAGATATTCTGGACCAGAAAAGTACATTTTCCATCAAGATAAACTTCTGGAGTAAGCTTGGTTTAAGAATGAAGGGGAAACATCCCTAGGTGGTTTATCTTATTGTTGTTAACATCTTTTCTTATTTACTAGTCCCTCTTAGCAAGCCAAATTGACTGTAGGAGCACCCAAGGATCCCACTTTTTGTGATGTTATAGGAATGAAAAATGGGAAAGAAAGGAGGAGTAAAAGCTAGAGAGAAAGCCTATATTTTGTATATTTATATATTCAGAAGCCTGTTTCCAGTTTGAGTCCCCCAGCTGTTAGGAAGATGTTTGCTCATGGCTGTTAGTAGCCATGAGGACACAGAGGTTACTGCCTCACTGAGGTTTGATATAGAACATCTGCAGCCCTTCATTAGCTAAGCCCTTTTAATCAGTTTTCTATTTCCATCCATACATTTCATCTCAGATTTTGCTGAAAATATCATTTTAAGTCCTCTCCTACTACCCTAGCCCATTTCACTTTCTTACTGGGAGAAAAGCAAGTCTAGAAAAGGACAGAACAAAGTCTGTAATTAATTAAAGATCATTCTCAGTTTCCAAACAGATCAACCAGGTACGTTTTGTGCATTAAAAATGGTGCTGCAGTGATCAAGGTGATTTTTATAGATTTACCTGTTGCTTTGCAACCTTGGAGTTAGGTTTTGTGAACCAGAAATGGAAGTAGAATTGGAATTTCTGCCCATAAATGAGAAATTAGATGATCTGAAATAACAGTGCCTTAGCAGACTAGTACATGCTGTTTGCCAAGCACAGGTACACATGGTACTGTTCTTTACCACTGCCAATTACCTCCAATTTCTGCAAGGGATATGCATGTTTTGTGGTTTTGGGAAGTCAAGAAGAATCAAAGGTGAAAGCTGGTGCTGGGTTTTTATTTTAAACTAGATTTTTTTCCTCCTATTACACAAATACAGTTGCTTTGAACTCAGGATTCATTTCATTTTAGTGCCCTGCAGAACTCTCACCCTCACACAACAGAATAAGGACAGAAGTTGGGTGAAAAACTGAGTAATTGTTTCCAAATGCTGACAAGTCACCTTTCCTTTATCATAAAAAGTACTGCCTTGCTCACACAGAAATACAGATTTCATTGCAACTGTGCTCACTTTAAAGCAGACATACTGCAATGAAATTACAGGGCGCTGCAGCATTCATCTCAGATCTGCACAGCCACCCACCCAATTACAGGCTGTGTCTTGCCAGCATAAGCTTGTTGCTTGGTTTCTGTAATATTTTTGTAGCTTTGCTTTCTTCTAGATAAGTTAAGAGATATGCTGTACTTACTCCTTTACTTTCACCTTTTTTCTCTTTTGTAAAAAAGAAATATGTATATATAACTGACTGATCAGTTGAGATGGAAATTCAGATGGAAGTCCCTTCTCCATAAGGCCATATGTTCCATTTTTATATAGAATATGCTCTGAATAGATGTTTCTAATACCTTAATGGCTCTGTTTTATGTCAGTAATTATATGAAAGGTTAATCTTTAAATCACCAGCATTTCCTACATTCCCAATAAACTTCATGCTTGGGAAGGAACCCATATAAACGCTCGATTTGTTCCCATTATTCTAGGTAGAGGAGGTCAAAGAAAAGTCTAACCTTGATTGGGCTCAGAAAAAGACATACCTGCTGTGTGTTTGTCATAGTTGTGGGAGCTGGCTGGGAGATATGTACGTATATATGAAGTATATAGTGAATGTGGGAATCTGCTCATCTCAGGATCACCCTTCTGTCCTCTCTGATTGGAAAATGAGATATTGGGGTAGAAAAGCCCATCTTTGAGGACACATGGAGGGAAGGAGATCTTACGTTTCTCTCCTAAATCTTCCTTGTTGTCCTTGCTCCACTTCCAACATGGGAGGTGGAGACACAAATATCTCATCTCCCTTGTACATAGGGGCCACCTGAGCGCCTTGCCTACTCCTGCCTTTCCTTTCATCAGGTGCCCTCAACCTTCCCTAGTATCTCTCTCCTTCAGTAAACCTGTTTTGTGTTGGTGCCCTCCTTTCCAGAAGCCGTTTCATCTCTGCTTACACAGTCTTTAGAGCTGCTTTCTCCACCCACATCAGCCTTTTTCATCTCTGCCTTTAGATTTAGCTGTCTTTAAAAACGGAAAGGCGAAGGAAACCAGCAACAATCTGGTTTAGTCATCCTTACTCCAGTCCCCCCTCTCCACTTTTGCTCCTGTGCTGCTTCTCCTTTATTATTTGTATGATTTTTAAAGCACCAGTAATAGTCTTCCTGACTAAATACTCGTTCATCTTTGCCATTCTGAAAACCATTGGGGGTGCTGGGGGAAGAGGGAGGGTTGTTCAGTGTGTCCTTTTGCTGTTAATACAGAGCGAGATGTAAAAAGAATCAAATTTAGTCCATCAGAAAAGCAACCGACGGGCTTTTTATCAGCGCCAAAGAAAATGATCAAATATATGCATTTCAAATACCCCTCAATGCTCCAGCCATAAAAAAAACACATAGCATGTATTAAATTATATAAAAATCTCCTTAGATATCATTAGTGATTTTCTCTGACACACATATGCAAAGTAATTAGGAACGAGGTATGGGGTTGCATCTTTAGACTGTTACAGAGTGTCTGGGTATTGCTGCACACATGGAAAATCAGACCATCCCCTTGATCTAGACCCCTGCAGCACTCCAACAGAGTGGTAAAGCATGGAATTTGCTGCTTTAACACAGGATTTCTTTGTATTTGATACATTTCAGGCTAGAAACAGAATGTGGTACATTAGCATTGATCTATGGTTTGATAACACTTTTTTTTTTTTTTTTCCTTTTTTAATGTAGTACAGAAAGGAAGGAGAAAAGACAGAATGGAAAATAAATCATCCCTTATATACATTCCAAGCATACACAGCTACAGTGCCTCCAGCCCTGCGAGGGTATTGATGTTAGGAGCAAGGGATTGCATGCTAGAGATCCGTAGTCCTGATAGTGTTAACCATCCTCAAAAAAAGGCACTTCCCTTGCTTGCCTTTCACCCTTTCTTGTTCATTACAGAAAAAAAAAAGAGAAAACACTAAAAATATTATGCTAATAATGTAATTATGAAAGGGAGATCACTTCTTTTAAGTGGAACATTAACAGGGGAATATTTAAAATATTTTCCCTCTTTTGATATTCCCCAAGCATCTCTTGAACAAGAAACTGTCACCAACCCAAACCACTTTTTTTTTTTTTTCCTTTTCCTCTCTTTTTTTTTTTTTTATTTTTATGGATTCATATCTTAAGCTAGGATAAGGGTATCAAAATAGAAAGAATGACATATCTCTGGACAGTTGGTGAACATGAAATTTGAAAGGAAGAGAGGGTGAAAATTTATTCCTGCAATTGCTATACATACACTACAAATATAGTAATGTTCAAATATACCAATGCAAGAAGCCTGGGGCAGGATGAAATAACTGGATCTGTAGTAGCTGGGTTGAAGCAACATGCTTGCTCCTTTATTTCTTTATTATCCCTTTATTCTTCCATGTAAACTTTCAGGCCAGCTGTTGGCAGCATGTAGAAGACCTCTATGCCACCTAAGAGCAAAGGCCTTCAGTGACACCCAAGGACCCTTCTCTTTCCACCAGTAGATATTTATGGGTATCCTGGGGAGATCATTAGGAGCATAATTATCCTTATCTGTGTTTTTAGAAAAGATTTCCCCATGAGGATTTTTGCAAGACATTATTTTCTGAAGTTCAACAAGTGCCGCCCTCCATAGGGAGGATCCATCTGTCATCCTGCCAGGGGGGACAAGTCACCGGTGGCTGTTATTCCTCTCCAGGAGGACTAGGAACAGGCAGTGCCAGATTTAGGGATTTAGCCCTTAATGAGCAAAGCACCGCACCTTTAAAGAGAAGTGCGGCGTGCAGTTTGCTTAAGCTGTCGATGCAAGATGCACAGAGGAGAATAAATTGCCCAGGCAGAATTGCTCGAGTCTCACCAACGTTTGCAGGAGATTGCTAACACCAGGAAACAGCATGAATAATTCCCGAGGTGTGCAGTCGCCGGTGTGTCCCAAATACAGCCCCCAAATGCTGGGAACGCTCAAAGAAGCAGAGCTGCAGGATGCTGGGTTCATCCACGTTGCTCTTGCATTAGATTTGCAGGGATCAAAACGTGACCATGCTGATGTGGTCCCTTAGAGCAATAGGGGATCACTGTAGTAGTAAAGCTTTTCTTAAAAGAAGGAAAATATTTAGGGTCTTTTATTTATTTATTTATTTATTTTCAAACCACCTGTAGACAATATTTTAGCAATCTCGGTTGCTTTTGGGAGCTTCCTGGGTACTAGGTGTGATCAGGGTTTCTGATTGCAGTGCTGTATGTGGATGGAGTTCCAAGTTAGCCACATTTTTTGATCTTTCATGGTTAAAAACCCCATTGGGCTCAGAGGAGATTTCAGTGGGAAAACAAACATGCAAACAATAAAAAAACCTCCATATATTTGCCCCTCAGTTTGCATGGTGTAAAGTATCTTCACTAAAAATAGGACCAGGCACCCAAACGAGCAAGGAGCTCCCTTCCTGCTGAAGCAAAACCATTAATTCACACATGGATATTCAACGTCTCCAGGTAATGGGAGTTTTAGGATGCATCAGATCCTTGGAGACCAGAGGCACAGAGACAGAAATATTTATTTGCTTTCATATATAAAAGTCTTGCTTTAACAGTGGCAGATTGCTTCTAAGCTGTGAGTGAGCTGTGAGTGGTTGCAATAAAAAAAAAATTAAAAAAACAGTTTACATCTATTAAATTTCCTATGAAAAAAAGTCCTTGCCCAGCCCATATGCTCATTGCTTTCACTGATAACATAGACTCAATAAACAAAAATGCCGGTTAGAAGGCTATATCTCATGCTTCATATTAAACAGGATGCAATGTATCAAAAGGAGGAAAATAAGTTTGTAGTCCTTAAAAAATCATTCTCTGATAGAAAAAAAATACAAAATTCACTCCTCCTGGGTAAAATTAATAGCTGAGAAACTGCTATGCAGGGAGAAAAAAAATGGCTTGATTGGTGCCTAATCTCTGCTTTATACTTCATTTAGAGTAGGTGGCAGTTTCATTATTTAAAAACTAACAAACCTACAGTGAATTAAACTGTGTGCTTTTTTTTTTTTTTTTTTCCTCTGCTGATGGTAAACTAAGAATGGAGAAATATGTAAAAAATACAGTGATATTACCCAGTTCTTTACTAGTAGCATTTTATCAGGATGTGATACTATAGGAAGAAATTTCCAAGCTGCTTTTGCTGATAAATGGGCAGGGAGGGGGTTCTCGATGTGCAAGGAGTTGCTCCAAAGATGCATCAGCAGGTTGTTCATATGCAGGAATGGGAGGGGGAAAAAAAAAAGAAAAAAGGGGAAAAAAAAAAAAAAAAAGAGCAGGAAAGGAAGCTTTTATTGAAGGGCAGTCAAATAAAACAGCTGTGTGACTGCACATTAGGAAACGGCTGCTCCGCTGCATAAATCCCCCGTTGGGAATTGGGAGCGAGCGGTTCGTGCTCCTGCATCCTCTGCAGCTGGTTTGACGGGGACTTCAGCGCTGCAGGGGACGAGCATGAGAGCGGCTCGTCTCGCGAGCAGAAGTCTGCCCCAATAACTCCCTCGCAGCCAGGCTTTTACATGGGCAACACCACAAGGTTTCACCCCCTCAACCCCAAAAAGCTGCCGGCTTCAGCTCTTGTTCCACCCTAGCTCTGCAGGGCCGGTGCCTCCCCTGCCTTCAGCAGCTCTCAGTGCAGCACAGAAGGAGGGCGGAGGGAAATGAGCCATTCAGTTTAGCCTTTTTTTCCTCCTTTTGCCTGTTTTAAGAAAAAGATGTACAGCACTTTTTCAGCATTCTTTCAAAATTTTCCCGTTTTTCTTTTTTGCTGAGACTTTGCAGCCCAGTTTTGATGCAACATGATTTTCAAGGAGGGAAGGGGGGAGTGTAGCTTTTACGGGTCTCAAAGCAATTTGCTCTCTTTAAAAAAAATAATATTTCCTCATAAACACTTTGCTAGGGCCACACTTAAAACTTTCGGCCTTCTAACCTGAAGTGGCCCCACGTCGCAGTGACATCCAGATATGGGCAGCACGTTAACAAAAATCTAACTCCAGCGCCATGCTTTATATCTCCAGGCACATGATGGAGGTGAATGTGCAATAATTACAAAGTGAAGCCAGCAGGTTAATTTTAAAAATCCGGCCATTTTACGGGGCTCCTTTGCTCCTCGACTTCCCAGTGCTCGGTGGGAGGAGGAAAGGGGTTAAAACCCTTGCATTTGGTACACAGGGAGCAAGTCAGGTAACATACACCAGCCTGTAAAAACTGTAAATGCTATTTTATTATTATTATTATTATTATTTTAAACTTTTCTCTTCATTTACAAAAATCAATAACCGATAACTTTTTTTTCCTTGTTTTTTTTTTCTTTTCTTTTTTTTTTTAATACACTCTCAGACTCCTGAATATGGACAGGTCTTCCAAGGGAGTAGCATCATAGCAAACCTTAAGGGGGACCCTCCTGAAGGTTGTTTTTGTTTTCCTTTTTAAGACACAATAAAGCTAAAATATCAAAGTCTTTTAGGCCGAGCCTGTCGCGATGGCAGCCGGAGGCTGGAGTCCCCGGCCCGGCCCGGCGGCCCCTTGCGCCGAGGGCCGGCTGCTCGCCGGTATTTGGTTGCACGCGGCTGAAATCCTTTCCCCCCACCCCAAAAACCTCTGCCCGTCCCTCACACCTCGCATTCCCTGGCCGGCTGCTGGTGGCAGGAGCACGAGCCGTACTCGTTAATGATGACCAGGGCGCCCTCAATGTGGTTGGGTTTGTAGTCAACATAATATTCCTGGGCTGACATGGCAGCCATTTGGTGCATGGTCTGTTTCTGCTTCTGCTTGCGGCGCTGCGTCACGAAGCACTGTCTTAGGTGCCGCACGCTGGCCGGGAAGCACTTCCACGAGACGTAGAGCACCAAAACCACGATGAGGAAGGAGAAGATGAGCGCCATGGTGCCCGTCACCACCTTGTGGATCTGCACGGCGTTCTCAGCGGGCTCGCCGGGCAGCGTGATGGGCAAGAAGTCCGTGGTGGGCCAGTCAGCACCGGCCACAGCCCTCCCGTCATAGCCCGCCGTGGCCGAGCTCAGCCCGTAGGCTTGCTCGCTGCCGTTGGTCACGGGCACCGGGCTGCCCGTGGGCTCGGCCGCCTCGTCGCACAGGTGGAAGGCGTAGACGGCGTCCAGGAGGTCCTCGCCCTGCGCGTACTCGGGGGTGGCGCAGAGCAGGTTGCCGTCGTAGCGGCCCTTGAATTCGCTCAGCCATGAGGCCAGGGCGCAGACGTTGCGGCCGCAGTCCCACGCGTTGGCGGCCAGGCTGATGCTGGTGAGGGCTTTCCAGGAGGACAGGATGCGCGGGTCCACGTATGTGAGGCGGTTGGAGTCCAGCTGCAGTGACTTGAGGTGGGGCACGCTCTCGAAGACGTGCGGCTCCATATACTCGATCTCGTTGCCCGACAGGTCCATCTTTTCCAGTTTCCATATCCAGTCCAGCGTGTTCACCACGATGGTGACCTTGTTCCTCCGTAGGCAGAGGGAGTGCAGCGAGAGGAGCCTGGGAAAGTGGGCTAAATTCACCTTCACCAGGTCGTTGTGCTCCAGGTGGAGCTCGGTGAGCTTGAACAAGCCCGCAAAAGAGTTTCGAGCCAGGCTCTTTAACTGATTGTATCCTATGTCTAGAAACTTGAGGCTGCGGCAGTCCTGGAAAATTCTCACGGGCACAAACTTGATGGCGTTGGACCGCATGTGCAGGCTGGTGAGCTTCCGCAGCCCGTGGAAGAGGTCCGGCTCCAGAGCCTGCAGGTTGTTGTACGATAAATCCACACTGCGCAGGTTGGGCATGGGGCGGAAGGTGGTGTTGGGCAGCTGGGTGATTTTGTTGGAGCTCAGGGTGAGCTCCTTAACCCGCCGCAGTTTTTGAAAGGCGTCCCCCTCCACCGAGCAGATGTGATTGTGATCCAGATAGAGCCACGTGAGCTGCATTAACCCCGCGAACTGTCCGTCACGCAGCTCTGAGAGGCTGTTGTACCGCAGAGACAAGCCCATCATGCCCGACAGGTTGCGAGGCATCTCTGTGAGATTCAGTGATTCGCAGTACAGCAGCCTGCCCTCGCAGCGGCAGAGCTGCGGACACCCACTACTCACGGCTGGCAGCATTTTAGAAACGATACCCAGCGTACACAAAATCAACCCCGGGGGCTTCCTCAGCAGCCAGTTTAAGCAGAGACCAATGAGAAGGAAATCCATTAGCAAGAATATTTCCGAGTGCGCTCGAGAATGTCCATTGAATCGTTTCGAATTCTACATCATATTTTATTAAAAAAAAAATAAAGAGAAGAGGGGGGGGAAAGAGGGGGAGTTGGTGGGGGGGGAAGGCAGGAAAAAAAAAAAAAGAACGGAAAAAGGCAAACAAATGCAACAGACACAGAGCCAAATATTTCACTTTACAGCATGCAGGAGCTGTGCCGCGTTAAAGTTCACAGACATTCAAAGGTAAAACGACAGTGATTTTGTTCATGTTAAATGCTGCAGCAAAGGAGAGAGAGAGAGAGAGACAGAGGGAAAAAAAAATTCTTTCTTCATGAGAGAATTTAATTAAAAAGTGTCTTACCCACCCTTTTCCAGAGAGTGACAACCTCCATTCAGTTGCTTCCTTTGTGTTTGCACTAATTATATGCGGAGCTAAAAAAGACCCCTCTGTGCTACCAGTGCCGTCCCTTTCAGCGGCGTGCAAGGCTGGCACGCTCACAATGTCTTACTTTGCTTCTGCTCGCCGAGCTAGAGGCTTGCCCGGCTCGCTCCCCGAGCCGCCTCCTTGGACCCGCAAGTTTTCAGAACTAGGTGCATGAGCTCCAGTCTTCTCCTTCTCCCTCCGTCCTTCCGCTCTGCGGTCACCGCCGCGCCGCGAGAAAGCCTCCAAACTCTCGCCCAGCGATGCCGCCGGCTTTGGCCATCTGCTTAAGGTCCATCGTTTTGCCACCACCACCAGCCGGCACCACCTTTTTTTTTTTTTTTTTTTTTCTTTTTTTTTACTCCAGATAGAGGGAGAGATGACCCTTCCCGCAGCGAGCGGCTGAAGGGCCCATTCCGTGTTGGCTTTTCCCCCCGTTAGGTGCTGCTCGGCGCCGAGGCAGGAGATAGAGCCCGTCCCTTCGCGGAGCGGCGCGCTGCTAGAGCATGCAGAGGCACCTAGTGCTCACTGAGTGTCGTAAGGCGCTCAGGATTGCACGCCTGCACCGTGCCGCTCGGGCAGGGGCAGGCGGAAAAGGGGGTGGGCGCAAAAAAGCAGCCGCGGGCGCCAGCCGGCAAAGTAATATATATGTCCTCCGAGGGAACGGCGAGGGCTCCGCGGCCGGCCGGCCATCCGCCAGCCCGATCGGGAGCCGGAGCGTTAGGGATCCTCTTCTTTCCTTCCCAAAGTCTGAAGTCGTCAGGGCGTTAGACGGGAGAGAGAGAGGGAGGCTCTTGGTTTCGTGTCTGGGGGAGACGGACGTGTAAAGCAGTATCCTTGGATTGCTTTTTTTTTCTTCTTCTTCTTCCTCTCTGATTTTGATGATGAGATTTGCCTTTTGGAGTCTTTTTTTTTTTGTTAGAGGTGGGGGGATAGATGCAGCTTTATTCTGACGCTGTCTATAGAGAGCAGCGTTTGATATTCTGTGCGTTCTTTCTCATAGAAATGCAGGCAGAGCTCTGCAAATAGGGATGTCCAGCTTCATATAAGCTTTAATTACATTTGGTCTTTTTCCATCCTGCATATTTTGTGTGTGTTCAGCACATGCTTTTCCTAAAAGCCTTTTTTTAATTTATTTTCCTTTTTTTTTTTTTTTTTTTTTCTTTTTGCAGTGCAGGCAATGGCACACAAAACTATTCTTCTTGCAGCATAAAGGATACTGTGCTGAGGGAATAAGCTAAGCTCAATGTATAGGTTGCTCTGGCTGCATTGGTGACATGAAAAGAGGGGGTTTGGAACCCAATTACCTGATAAGTTTTGCAGATTTTGTCATTCTCTGTTTCTTGCACTCCCCCCGCCCAAGAATCCTTGCCTAATAATTTTCAGTGCTCATTAGCTATGGGGAAGGCATCGGCAATGAGCTATCTATATGAGATATACAAGACTTCTGTCAGGAAAAGGCTGGCCATCTTTTCCTATTAGGGAAAAGACTGTAAAACCTGGGTGCTGGTGAATGTGATCAGAGCTGACGCCTCAGGATTCTGCACGAATTTGCTTATGATGAAGTTTGGCATGGAAATACAAGTATTGCAGAAGATGGTGCTAATTTTCTTTTTGAGCCAACATAGGTTATGAAGTGCTGGAAGCAGGGCAAATGTTACATTTTCTGATTTTCTTTTTTTTTTTCTTTAAACAGCAAATGTTAGTGTGAAAAACCTTGCTTTTGAAGTATTTGGTAGAAAATGGTAGAGCCGTGCATTGCATTTGAGTGTGACTGGCTGCTTTGAGTCAGTGCTGGTATAGATGAAGGCATGCAGTGATTTGATGCAGTAAAAGTTGTTTTACCAAAGTCCCAGAAAACTTAGGCTCTCATGCATAAAAAATGTGCAAAAGAGCTTCATTACGAATGTATTTGTTCAAAACAGTCTCCTTAAATGAATTACAAATATAAAACAATTTGGACTGCAGTTCCAGGACGTGGGAATCAATGTGCTTTTATGCTCCCATTTCAGTTTATTTACATGCCTCTGCTCTCTGCAGCCCTTGTATTTCAGTGTGAGTAACGAGTAGGAGAGAAAATGTGATGCTTTAATACTATATAAACCTCTTACATGTTTGATCATTTGAGAAGGAAAACGGAGCATGTTCTTCCTCTCCTAAGATCACACTGTCTTATTCAGAGCAGGCTGTTTGTGCAAGAGTCCACTGGTTGCAGTACACCTTAATTCTCTCCCTCTGTATGCAAAAGCAGGGGAGAAGGTAATGAAAAAAAAGCAGGAATGAGAGCATAGAAGCAGGAGAAGAAACTACAAAACCCTTTTCCAAGAATGCATTCCATGTTAGTGTTCCCAATATTTTGGTGTAATGGCCAGGAAAAAGAAAAATAGGCTTGAATTGGACAGACACTGCTTCACAGCAGGAAGGCTGCATCCCTCATAGAGTTACAACCCTGCCAGTTTTCTTGGGGGTAAGTCTTGATGTCTTCTGCCACAAAACAATTTTGAGGGAGATCTGCAAAGGTAGCCCTAAAAATCTCAGCTGCATTTGCAGTTGACATTTTCTGCAAATCAGGAAATGGTGATGATCACTTAGATACCATCTAAATACTATATGTAGAGCAAAGAATTCCTCTAGCAGAGATGAGACACCTTGATATACCCCACTGCAAGGAGTTGAATGCTTTCTTCACTGATGCTTCTTGCTATCACCTGCAGTACAGCTTGGATGCTAACCCATCTGCCCACTCCCACGCTGGCATATAATCTATTATCATTTGGTTACAGGAGGTAAAAAATTAGAGCAGACAGTAGAAGACCTTTATTGCATCAAGTTCAAAGGCTGACAACTAGAATTAGGGACCCAGAATCAGTGCCCCTAAGCACAGTGGCTCACAGCTCTGTCAGGCCACATGAAAGACTCCACTTTGTCCAAAATGTTTTTGCGAAAGAGAATTCAAGAACATGAGAGACGAGAGACCTGAGTGCATGGACAGGGTTCTGGTGTGAGACAGGGCATTGACCACATCCACGAGTTGAGGAACCTGGGTCTGCAAAGGCAAGGTTGGGTGGATATATGCCTTAGACCTGCAGTATTTTATGTAAATTTGGTCTTTTTGGTATATTTTCTAAGCTTTCTTAAATGTGCTCTTTTTGCAATGGAACTAGGAATCCTCTTTGAGCATGATTGTAATGCAAAGGGCTTAACATCCACAGATTAAGCTGTTATCACAGCCAAACTGTTAAGTTTACACATTTTCTGAAGTTTCAAAGCCTCTGGCAAATCTCTATAAACGAGCAGATTTAAATTAGCTTTATTAAGTGTGCTATTATGAAACATTTTAAGGAGCATAGACTAAGTTTATATGTATTTAAGAGAGATTGATTAAATCGATGCAAAGTAGGTTATGGAAGAACAATATAAGTTTTAGAAAGTTTAACTGGGAAGCTATTTATTGGCTTCATCACAAGCATGATTCATGGGCATAACCAAGCAGTGATTCTCAAAAGTGTACAGGCTGAAAAAAATTTTTCCATGTATTTAGTCTACAGATTTTAATATGATCTTCAAATTAATGTCCCATCACTTAACTGGTCTCAGAATTATTTCATACTTAATCCTTATATTCCTTGGCATTTCTGCTGGTGCCTAGGTATTCAATAAGTCTAAGTTTGCAACCCAGTGCAGTGGTTTTGAGCCAGAGTGAATAAAAATTCAGATTCTGGCTCCTTGTGTCTACATAGACACATACAAATGTTTAATCCTAACCAAATATTAGCCAACAAAAAACTAGAAAAACAAAAGATTGTACAATTAATTTTGTTTGTTGTTAGTGTATATGAAATACCAAGACTATATTTTCTTTCTTCTGCCATTTCCTGAGAGGTTTCTATCGGTATAATAAGAAATGGGAATTTTAGTGATGATTTTAATTTCCTTTAGTGAATGGACAGACTCAAACCTTGATCTTGCATGGTAGTCTTTAATTTTCAAGTGCACTGAACCATGGCATTTCTTATAAAGGAACAGTTTAAAAAGAGCAAAGGGAAGAAAGAGATGTGTCTCCAAGCAGAGCAAATTAAATCTGTTATTTTTCTTATATTTATGTCCTGGTCACCGCTAACATTGGGCCACCTGTACCCACTAAAGAGAATTTAGAATATTATTGGACAAGGACATCAGATGTATAATATGAGTCTTTAAATGACTGTAAAAATACCCACTTTTGTGCAATACAAGCTTTTGGCCAAAATATCCCTGGCCACTCAAGATGTCAAAGTAATGTCAATAACTGCCATTCATTTCTTGCCTCATTATCAGCATAGAATAGACAGAGTGAATGTGTTACAGCCTTTAAACAATAGATATTCTTATGTAAATGGCCTTATTGTTTTTAACAATGTAATAAACCTTCATTTTTCCGTCCAGCCATTCTATTACCATCATCAGCCATACTGAATAGCCTATATCGTGTGTCATCATATATATTCACTCATGGTGGTGACCTATGTGTAGAGTTGTCAATGCAGTAGAGAAATGTTGCTTTTTAGAAAAATATATCAGTGGTAAAATGAAGTGTCTCCCTTATCCACTCATTACTGGAATAATAAGCTAAAGAGTCACCGACTCTCCTAAATATCTGTGAAATTGTCTATGAATTTCTGGATGGGCTGTAGAAACGCTAGACAGTCTTAGAGACTGTGAATGTTCAAGTGTATTGGAAAAATAAATAGCCTTACTAAGCACAGAAAGCATTCTGTTTTGATTAATAATCAAGTTGTGGAGGATCATATAGCCTCCTGGTTAAGCAAAGACCGCCGTGTTACAATCAGGTTATCTGCTTGTTGCAGCTCCTAGTTTGGAGGCAAATTGGAAATGTTCACCTTGTCTTTCAGTTAACTCTCATTAATAATTCTACAGAAGTCTTGGGGAAGTCTTGGAGGAAGCATTTGTAGGGAGGCCTAAGATTGGCTTCATGATGGCTCAGCTACAAATATGCTACAGAGTGACAGAATAACAGAGCTGTATAGGAGCACGAAACATCTTCCCTGTAACCTGTCGTGCCTACATGACTTACGCTGGCAGAGCATCTCCTTCTTCTGGTGCAGCTTGTGTCGCTCAGAAAATTGTCAAGGTACCATTAGTGACAGCATCTTAGCTGAGGATGAACCTGGTGACCTAGGACTATGGGTATATCCACACCAACACACTCCTTCCGTGGAGCAGTTGCTATTGCTGCGTTGGGATAACCTTCTTGATGTAAAGCAGCTTGCCTTTTTTATTGATGAGACAGCAGTACATACTCTTCTGACTTTTAAGGTGCAGGAACTGAGAGAATTGAGAGGAATTTATGAAATCAATTATTGAAAGCTACGACGAACAACTTAAAAGCTGTTCCTGGCAATCTCCTAAAAAGTCTTTTCACAAATGGATGAACTGTTCTTGGAATTTTTTCCCTGAGAAGAAAATCTTTTCTTCTCAGTCTTGGACAATCAATTCTTCTTAATCTGTTTCTTTGGC
>JAVCKT010012496.1:0-32538 GCA_032273925.1 Rhynchotus rufescens | reverse complement strand
ATTAATATTTTTTTTTTTCTATTTTAATATTAGTGGTGTTGTGTGTTAATTTTTGAAATTTATTCATATAATTTATAATATATTGTTATACAGATTTTAATTTAATAAAAAAAGAATATCTTATGGGATGCAGGAGATGCAGCATATTGCTGAAATAGAAATAATCTTCAGAACTGAAATAGAATTTGTGCTTTTGGGCTGGATTCAGCGTAGCTCTCATTCACATGCCTAGCATAAAATAGATTCCTTGGACCTACTCAAGTGCTTATACTTTGGCATGTATTTTAGCATCTAATTGAATCACAGCTCATGTTGCAATTAGGTAATATTTGCAAATGTTTCTGTAGCTACAAATAAATAACAAAGTCTTCTGCATAAGCTACCATCTCCCCAAACTCTGTGGTACTGGGATACTAGAGAGGTGAAGAAAACTGTGGTAGGATACTCTTGTGTAAAGAGTGATGACTGCATGGAGAGCATCGTGGCAAGGACTGCTGCGCTCAGCGTACATCTCTGCCCACGCGCTGTCTGCTCACCTGGTTCTTTCACAGAGGATGTGTTTGCGTGGCCACTTCCCCAGCTCCTGCACTAGCCACAGCAAGGTCAGGACTTGGCTTTTAAGCCCCTTTGGGAGTAAGGGACAAATTATTGAGTAAGTGACACAGCGGAAAAAGAGTTGCCAAGCAGGCTAAAGAGTGAATGCCTGCTGAATGCACACATGGTGTTGAAGGAGAATCTGCACAAAATGAAATACAAGATTGGCTAGGGCATAGCTGCTACCTGTAATCTACATTATGCATTGTAGGTGCTACATTGACTTCTAGAGACTACCCAATTTAAGTTGTCTTACAATTCACGTAACGTACTAGTGGTCAGACTTTCAGTTTCAGCTGCTCATTGAACTTTCTCTTGAAATGTCAGCATTTCTCCTAGCACTGATGTCAATTGAGAGGTCACCCCTAAAGAATGACCTGTTTCGAGGAAAAACATGGTTATAGTCTAGGGTTTTCTTCAGTCTCAAGTGTTTTTTTGCTCTTTCTAAACATCTTGAGCTTTTGTGCCATAGTTTATGACAAGTTGAACTGTGGAGATGAATTAGAGTTGTGTTTTGTTCAATGCTACTGGATTTACCATGTGTACGTGTTAAGCAAAACAAGTTAATTAAGTCAGAGTGGTAGTAAAACTGCCTGTTCACATGGAAGCCTGTAACGAGGAGGCCCACAGATGTTGCACTGACCAGCTGGTACGTGTATGGCTTTGGGGAGAGCTGGTCAGAGTAGCCTGGTCTTAATGTCATAGAAACTGGACGTTTGCATCACAGGGTAGAATTATTATTCCTGTGACCTTATAGATCTTAGTGTTATCCATCTGTTATTGGTGAAGTCTCCCATGTGTCATTTTGGTAGTAGAGGAGCTTATTCAGCAGGAGTGCTTGAGCTGAAATCAATGGCTGAGATTGTGAATTAAACAGCTTTTGACTACCATGAGAGATTTTGTACTGCATAAGTGAGAATTCAGCTAATAGCCATTTTAGGCATAATATAAAAGCCAGAAAATAACAAACAAACTGGGATACGAGCAGTGAGATGGTCAATGACTTTCAAAAGATTATTTCACGTGACTCCAGTGCCAGACAAATGGTGCCTTTCTTGAGGACTTTTAGGTGGACATAAACGTTGCACTTAGTAACAGTGACTGAGCACACAAAAACAGCCCCTTTTGCAATACAGTTGAGGTAAAACTGAGCAAAGCTGATGACATTTGCTGCACTGGATTTTTATAGAAAATCTGCAGGTTCACAGTCTTAGAAAACGTTTATTATTCAGCCTGTTTCAGTTCCATGAGTCTTCCCAGGTAATCAGTGTATGGCAAGACAACCATAAGCAACTTCTTGCAACTCTCAAGCCATCAGTTGGGTTGTTTTCCCAGTAGAAGAAGGGGAAGTTACTGCCGTTACTGTCAGTATTTGACCCAGTGTTGCTGAAGCTGTTGGCTTTAACTTGTAGTGCTCCTTGATTCAGATCTGTGGCTTGTAGCAGACTTTTCCCTATTGTAAATGAAAACCTGGATCCTTGGACAATAAAAGCATCCTTGATCTCAGATGATGGATAATTATGTGGATACAAAATGGAGCAACTTCATCTTTTTCTTGCTTTTCCTTCTGGTTTCTTGTAATAAATTTTGGTAACTAGATATTATTTAATCTTCAAAAAGCTTTTTCAGAAAGAAAAACTGTTTATTCTCCTCATATCTAAGGTTGGAGGCTTCCTGTTTAGGTGGAAAAGCTCCCTGGTTTTAGGAACTATCTGCCAGCATCTGCATTTTCAAGGCAATCTGCCAAACCTACCTTTTCTGCAGGCATCAGTTAGGTCAGTGCACTGGGTTCTAGGGAGTTATCATACGGTCATTACTTAGATGGTTTGTGGTAACATTATAATGGCAGTTCAATTAATATGATAAGATCTAAATTGGTTGTGTAGAATATTGTCTTTTAATCTATGCAAAGTGCCAAAGCTGTAGAGAGATGCATATAAATCTAGCTAAAACCAGAGTGACTGTGCTTCCAACTTGCATAGCTCCAGCATTTAGACTACTGAGGTTTGAGGTCTTGAAGAGCATTCATTTTTTTCCAGAGATTTATGATATTGTTGGTGAAAAGTCTGTCTTTAGAAGACATAGAAATAGGGTTATAAAGTGGTCCTATGTCCAAAACAAAGACCCAACTCGTACCCAGGATACATGAGCTGCCTGAACACCAAAGGAGTATGTCTATTGACCACTTCAAAGACCAAAAGAATGATCTTGGGACCTGCAAGTACAGGCTTCAGGAGGCTGAGCTGAAGAGTTGAGCTTTGTAGGCAGCAGCTTTCGCCCACCTTCAAATTTGCATCTTTTGAGATCTCTTTGGGACTCATGGACACTTTCCAGTTTAGCTGTGGGTACAAGTACAGGCTGAGCAGGGAGCCTGAGAGCCCAGCTCTGCACACAGGTACCTTAGCAGTATGCATAGGTTAGGCTTAGGTGCTTTCAGATTAATTAGGTTTTAATTAGCCATACACAACATGCACATTCCCAATTTGCAGGCCATCCTGCAGACAGTTCTGAATTCCAAATTTGTAAATGGGTCTTTTGGGTTAATTTGAGGGGAAGAGGACTTTGTGGGGGATCTTGTAGTGGGTTGGGGGGCTTGACTGTGCTTAATATTGAGATCTTGCTTCACAAGAAATAACTAAACGTCCTAACTAACATGTAGAGTATAGGGCAAAAGGAAAATATGTATGAATTCAGCAAGCCTTACTTATTCCACGTATTTTGTCACATATGGTATGTTTAGCTAACAAAAATTTGCATATTCTCATCAGCACCGAAGTGGCATAATAGTAGGAACATCATGTTAAATACTATTTAGTCACATAGTTTGGAGTATAATTATTTCCCTTTAAATTTGTATCATCTGAATGCAATGGGGTGTGGTAACGGATTTTCCAGCAGAGCTGTCAAATTTGTTTGTAGTTCTTCAGTTTACAAGTATTATTATGTCTATTAGTATTAGCCTTTTTGAATGGCAGCTGTTACATAACCACAGAAGACAGCTTAGTGCTGGAAAACAAAACGGAAATCAAGGAGGCAACGTACCTGTGTGGTTCTGGTGGCCGTTAGCCACAGCTGGAACATTTTACCCATGGGAAGTTTGTGTGAATTCCGTGGTTGCCAATTTTAGTTGTTGAATTGCACTTTCAGTGCCAAGCCTGCCTCCTATCAACTGTTCAGGCCGTGGACACATGGGCAGATTACTCTGTGGCAAGTGAAGCTGCTGCTGCTTTGAGAATCTGCAAGTATGTGACATAAATCATAGCGACACTTTAACTCAGCCCAACGCTGATCCGTGGCTGAAATGCCTGTGTTACTGTGCACAAGCCGCTTGGTGCTCACATTTCAAGTATCACTTGGTTCGTATGTATGTAATTGCCATGGTGCTTCTTGCTACAGGTTTGTGCCTGGAGCTTTTCCTCACTATTACAAGTTGCCTCAGTCTTAAAATTTTCAAGAAGTGTTGGTAGAAGTATTTCTGGTAGATCAGCCTTGGCTGGTCTGAACAGAAGAGAATGAAGAAAAAACAGCAGGTAAGCTGGACAACTGGGAAACTGATAATACGGAAGGAAAATAAATAAATAAAGGGGGCAATAACTGCTGCAGGCTCTGAAGGCAAGAACAAGGAGCTCGCTGAGAGAGAGGAGGAGACGCTGCAAAAGATTCAAAGAAGGTTTTGACATGGTTTAATAATTCACTTTCTTGATTGTGAAAGTAAAGCAGTTCTTCACTGGGAGCCAGAATCCAGTCCGTCATTAATGAAAATAATTTCACAGTAGTAGTGCGACGTGGATGGGACGTGACAGAGCCAGCAGCCGGCTGAGCATCTCACGAGATGCTCCCTGCCCTTGTGAATACCTCTCCTGCAGCCTGCTCAGGCTGAGCTAACACAGATGTTCTGCTACTGCTCATCTTCAGTGTTCAGGTTGTGCATTTCCCACATTGTACGTGGCCCAAGAATAAACAGAAGAGTGCGGTTTTCGGGGAGGAAGTGAGTATTTATTTAAACGTCTTGAGCACATGTTTCCTCAGCTAAGAAACAGTCTGTCTTCATTCTGTTTTTTCCACCTCTGCTTTTTTATTAGGAAAGAGGACTGCTGCATCTTTAATGCACTATTTTACAACCTTTTATGTAGAAAGATTAACAAAAAGGAACCACACTTAATTTAAGATGACAACTTAGGTTTGCCTCTGGATTCTTTTTTGGCAGACGTTCTCTTAGTAAATTATATTTGACAACCTGAAATAAATTCAAAGCAAGATTTATGCAAGCGTTTGCTCACAGGACTGTGGTTCATCAGATTGTGTGGTTAAAAAGCTATGAAAAGTAGCAACTAATTTAAAACATTATTTTTAGATAATCAACTTGGGCTATCATTTTAGAAAAATCAGCTTTCTTAACATGTGGAGATAATTTTTAGTTGATAATAGAGTTAGTTATAGAGGTTTGAGTATGAAAAAAGAAAACAGAACATTACAAAACAAGAAGAAATGACTCATAATGCTACAATTTCTGTAACAGCTTAACACAAAAAAAGGGTTTTAAAAACATTACCAAGGACATGGCATCTTTGAAAATTTTCCCAAAGGAGAAGTCAATGTTAGCCGAGATTGCCAGAATTTACTTTAGCTATTACAGTGGATGAATAATTATGCTCAATTCAGCCAGTGATATGGGTTCACAGCAGGTTAATTGGTAATAATGGGTTTCATTCCAAACAGTGAAGAATGATATTTCAACAAAAAAAAATGCTCTCAGTGAGAGCTGGAGATGTCCTTGCTTTCCGTGCTGCATATTCACAATAGCACGTATGGGCGATCAGCATTCTTGTTTCTGTGGCATTGAGTTGCCCTCCGTTGCTCATGGATATTGAAAGAGGATGTAACAAGCTGAGGAAGCATCTAAGCTATGCAGCTTGGTCCTGCCTTTTCTTTCTTTATTTTTTTATATTTCCTCTGCAACTAAAATTTGCATTTCTTGGGACTGGACAAAGGAGAATGGAATGATCTTGTTAAAACCACCAAAGCAGAAAGACATTTATCTTGGTTCTGTAGGTGTAAACACAGAGTTAGTCATTTGAAGTGAGACATACTGATATTAATTGGACAAAGAGGAATTTTCTGGGTTTGAGTGCTTGTGCTTACTGCATAGCACAAGAGTTCTCCATCCCTCCCTCGGCCTTGCGTACTACACGGTATAAATAATAATGAGAAGCAGAAATAAATCCATTGATCGTGAGCTGGCTGAGAACAGACCTGAGCCTCTCACTTCAGCATCTGCTGCTAGGGGATGACTCTGCGTGGTAATGTTGAGCATTCTAGGAAGGGGAATATTACCAGGTAAAGAAGGGAAAATATGAATGTGATTTGTGTTAGCTAAGCCTACACACCTGGCTTAGGACTAATTCAGCTCTCAAGTGTTGCATCAAGTCATTCTGTACTTCAGCTTCTTCCTTATTTCAGCATTTGTAATTGTTTTCCTGTTTACTGCCTTCATTTTAATTGAGGCCTTTGGAGATTCCAATGACCCTCTGTCAAAAGCTCTCCAAAATGAAGTGTATAAATCTCAGATTTTATATATATATATATATATAAATATATATGCACATGCATAAGAAGCTGAATCCAAATTGTTAGATTTTGAAGGCAACTCAGTCAATACTGAGAAAAGTTGAAAATATATTAACAAGACACTTCCAAGGTTGAAGAATTTGGGCCTTTCTTCTTCTCTTAACTGTATCTTGTAAAATTGATAACACCAATGCAAATGGTACAGTTCTTGAAGTTTAGTCATAGTAAAAGAATATACAAAGATTTTGGTGTTTTTTTCCACTGGAAAGATATAGATATTAGCTTCTGCTCATACATGCTTATAGAATGTCTGGAACCACAGATTATTAGTTCAGGGATCCTGAGTGCTCATCTAAGCAGAAGTTTTAGACAATGGGAAAATATTATCCCGTTTGACCCTTTATGAGCAGAGTGGACTCATTCTCTGCAGAATTTTCTAGTGTTTTGTCTTGGTAACTGTGCTACTTTACTTCTAGAAAGTTACTATCCATTTTTTCGATGTTCGTGTCAGAAACTTTCCATAAATACTCCATTTAAATATTCTTTTTCTTAATCTTCTTTATTTCTTTGCAGTTGACTTCTGCATGACCCTTCTTCCTTGCTGTTTGTGATCTTCAAGCAGAAATAAGCTTTTGTTAGCTGCCTTTAGGAGGATCACAGCAGTGCTCCAGGACACTCATCCACATCCTCAGAGGAGAGAGCCCTGAAAAACTGGGCAGCTCTTTTCTCTTTTGCTCCCTAAAGGGCGAGGCCACTGGCTGCTTTTCCTGCACCTCCCGCTAATAGGATTCAACACAGAGCCTGCACGTTGCTCTGTCAAAGAGTGAAATCCTGGGGAATGGCAGCATTTTATTCTCTGCTGATTTTTGATGAAATGCTGTAAAACCTGTAAATGGAACAACAGGCCAAGGCCTCTAGGACGTTCTGGGCTTGGTGCAGAAAGCTTTATGTACTTGGGTCAAAGTCTTGAGCTTTTGCATGAAGACCTAAATAATGACAGATCTGCAGCTTGTTTAACTTCAGCCTTTGCTGAAGTTAGTTTCTACCACCTGGAATCCCACCGAAGGCTTTTTAAAGCATGAACTGTTTTATCTAAGAGATTATCTCAGGTATCTAATTGCAGGTAAGTATCCATATCTATCATTCCTCTCTGCTCACTAAGCATGAGGTATTTCTGCACTGGTATCTTGACTTCTCTGTTTGCAATGTCTGTCTGCCCATCAGTGTCAATAATGCCATTTTTGCACCTAGACTCAGTGAAGGGCAGGTAGGATGAAGTTCAGGGTAGCGGAATATCAGCCTATTAGCACAATACCTTGGGGGCTCTCCTCCCTCTCCCCCAAGAATAATAAACCATACAGCATATATCTTAGGTAAAATAACCTTTTGCTTTAGGCTTTATGACTCCAGGGAGCTATATTTTACCCTGAGGAAATATTTTACTCGTTCTGTTCCCTGAGTCTGCCACTAAAGTGATATATATAATATACTCACCATGCACAAAACGAGGTGACCTGTACGTCACACATTTGGATTCAGGAGGCTGATTCTGATTTCTGTAATGAAAAAGTAACTCTGCTCCAGCCAGGGAGGTTATTCCAGTCTGAAGCTGCAGGCAACAATAACATATTGATGTGCAAGGCTGTTGAGTGACTACAGCCTTTCCAGGTGTGTTCCCCCCAGTGTAGTCACTTGGTTTGCTCAGCTGGATCAGTGTCCTTCTGCTCGAGCTGGGAGCGCTTTGAACTGATCCAAGAAGCCGGCTCACATCCTGACCCAGCTATTGTGTGAGGATGTGATTTAGGAGTACTTCTAATACTCTTAAAAGCCCACTTAAAAATCGTAAACCTCTTTTCATGTGAATGAGTTTTAAATGGAAGATTTTATTTAAAACCTGTTTTAAATTGATTTTTAAAGAAAGTTCTGAAATGTTGCTGGGTTTTGGAGATGTGGGCAGCATTAGAAAATTCAGTTAAGATGGAGGAAGAATAAAAGCCCAAATATTTTAAACCTGAAAGCATATTCTTAATGTATTTTCTCTCTTTTTAAGGTAGATTGAAGAGCTAGAGATTGTTTTACCTTAGAAAGGAAATGAATAAGGTGGGATATGACAAAGACATAACAGCTGAATGGTCTAGAAAATGTGGATCAAACATTCGTATCAATTTGACTTACAACTCAACAGCAAAGGCGGGTCTGAAGCATTTTTATCTCATTGTATTCCTGTAATTTTTGCACTTTAACAGGTACCCTATTACCACAGTGATAGTGACTGTCATAAGTTTCATCTGCTTAAGAAAAGCTCCAATTCTCCTGACTTTCTATTTTTGGATGTAGATTCTTTCAAACTTGTGCAGAATCTTAATTGTATTCCCTGACTCCCACTCAAGGAAAAGATTTATTAGTGTAAAATTAACTTGTTGATTTTTATTCTGCTTTAAGTAGTGGGAATGGTGTCCCACGATGATGTTAAAAATATTGCTGTTAAATGAGAATATATAGCTACAATGGCAACATACTAATTTTGTAGTAGTATAAATGTTTACTACTTCTTATGTACCTTTTATCTTCCTCATGAATTTCTTTAGCTGGTCCTTGTACCAGCAAGCAGGAGAGAACTAACAGAGCTGCAGAATTAACTTCCATCACAGTTTATAAAAAACTTTTTAATAATCTAGGGATTGCCTTGTGTCTGGAGTAAGATACAATTCACTCCTGTTTGCTACTGCTGAGGAAACTGAGCTTTTCTCTGGGACCAGCAAGAATTTTGCATTAGTTCTTGTTACCTGCTGCTCCTCATTTCTCCTCATTGCGAGGGATGCAGCGTAACCTAGTCTCAAAAAGGAGCACAATTTCCTTACCGTTAAGACAGATGTCTCTTAACCACATTGGGAAGAATAGAAGGGTGCAACTAGAGTCAGTGTCTTTCCATTATGTTGATCATGGAATAATTCCTATGGCAGTTTGGTTGTTTATCACCTTCCTAGTAAATTGAGGACTTAATTGAACAGTTGCCCTGATGTCAACGAGAAGAAAGTGCTTTGTAATGCTGCATGAACAAGGACTGTCAATTGGAAAGCTCAGGCCTATAGCTAAATTTCAATGTCTGCCTCTGATACCAAGTAGAAGAGGTTGAAATAGAAGAGTGAAAAGGAAACAAAGCAAGCTAGAACATGAAACTACTCGCCTTGTACAAGTGTTCTTGATGGACATCCGGGTGTATCAGAAGCTCTTCTGGCAAAAATCGATACGTGAGTTTCTTCAGTGCTGTTTGAAAAATGGTACAGTGACTTATACGATGCCTAGTTCAGCAAACATCTTTGGAGATGTGGGAGTGTGTATGTGGGGGGTGATTTAAAGCTATGGATTCATTTTTTTGTAAAGTTAGGGGACAAAGTGTGGTTGGTAAATTAGGTTATAAAAAAGCAAAAGGTCTGCAGTTTGTTTACTACAAAACTTGCCTTGGTCTTGATTTAAAAGTCATCGACCTTCCTGAAGTGTTGCAAGGTCTGTACCAGCCATCCATATGGAGTAGACACTTGACCTGGCAATATGAGCAGAATATTTCTGTGCTACTGATACTATTCATCAGAAAACAGTTTTGGTGTCTTAGAACAACAAAATCCCCTGCCACATCAGTTTGGGTAGTGGCTGCAGGGGGGATAAACCGCAAGGTGAAACATTTGAAAAATTATTTCTGGATCTCTCCATCCTTAGATGTGCTTCCAAGGGAGCTAATACGGGTATTCAGCAGTTTCTAAAAATGATAGCAGAGATTATTTTGAAATATCTGCTCATATTATAAATCGTTTTTTAAAAATGTGTTTTCTTGGCACTAGGTAAGCAAATGCTCTTACAAAATCACACTGTTCCTATACAAAACAAGTAGGAGCAGAATACCCATTGCAATAAAAATCTAGTAGTATTGAGAACTACTAACTTGAAAAAATATATTTACACTATATTATACTATGTTTTTCATGCTTCAGACTTGAAATCCTATCTACCACATTTTTGACATCTGGCAAAACTGATTTGTGCCATTAGACCTTCCAGGCTTTCATCTATGTGTCCTTAGTCCATATCCCTCTATTTGAAAAATCTATCTTAGATAAATCGGTAATTATTTTGTTAAAAGTGATTTACAGTCTTTTTACTCAGGAACCCTAGTTTTATCCAAATGCCTTAGAAACTGATGCCTCTTCCTATTAAAAAAGTAAACAAAACTTTAACCTTCTCCTCAGAAATTCATCGGAAAGGTCAGCACTCTGCTCCTCCAATTTCCCAGGCTCAGCTGGGAGCTGATTAAAGCTGCCAGCTACGGCTTGTCAGGTTTGTCGGAGACAACTATATAAACTCTTTGTTATTCACTTTGCTGTGTATTATAAATATATTTATCTTCTTCTGTCAGGCATTGACTGGACAGGTGCTAGAGGAGCAGTGAAGCGGTAGCATTAAATGCTCTAACAATGTCATTACTTAGTAACTCATACTGAAAACATGGGCAGAATATTCAGGAACTTTCTCTGCTTCTTCCTAGTGTAGGTGACTGGAGTCGTTGGGGAGAAAATGTTTGTTATTCCAAGAGGTTTCTGCCAAGCAGCCGCCTGTAGAAAATCAGCATATATGACTATGGATGTTTGGCGGGTTTTATCCTTGGGGTGTTATTTTGGGGCTGTTTTTAATACTCAATGTGTTTGGTAGGAAAATGCAACAAAGTTGGTTACGAAAGAAGGTCTTAGGATTTTGTAGATTCCTTTTTGCTTTGGAGAAAAAGACAAGCAGCGTAGTCAGAAGCTCAGAATAGCTTTGGAAAGAAGGAGCGTTGTGTAGAAGCAGAAGGGTACGAGCAGAAGTGTAAATCCCATGCAGCAGAGTAACACCCCAAACTGTGCAG
Organism: Rhynchotus rufescens; assembly: GCA_032273925.1. NCBI lineage: Eukaryota > Metazoa > Chordata > Aves > Tinamiformes > Tinamidae > Rhynchotus > Rhynchotus rufescens. Next base: position 21,479 of record JAVCKT010012496.1, on the reverse strand, counting down.
GTGTGTGACAGTCTGATGAAAAAGATGCAAAGGCTTCTTAGATGTAGGGACAGTGCTAGAAAATCTGTGTCCATCCAAACTACAAATCAGAACGTTATTTTGCAAGAATGCCCAGTGCCCTGAAATTCAATGCAAACATTTTGAGAAATATACAGAAATAGTTGGAGGGAGTCCAGGCCCATTTTCATTGAAAAACGCCCAGGCGAGGGATGCTTCCAAGGTGTGTTTCCAAGGTTCTGACTGCTTGCAGGAGCATGGTCCAAGTGGGAGATCTGCACGTTGTGCATTGTGGCAGAACAGCAATGAGTAGGGGCAAAGCCCTTCAGCCGTGCTCTGTGACCTCTAAGCTTTTCTGTCCTTCTGTCATTGGGACTCAAGCTGAAACCTTGCAGGCATTTTGTTGCTGCCTAGGCATGGCAAGCAGCATCTAGTGAAAGTGCAGTTTATGTTTTTCAACTACAGATTTAGGCATACTTCTGTTAAACCCTATTTTCCCCAATGGAATAGATTAGGAAACTGTATAAAAATGGACTCTGTAGAATTAGACTCAATCTAACTAAATCTGTTAAGCTGCTGAATATCTTCAGTGAAGCAAGGAGATATCACACACTGTTATTTGGTTAGCAGAATAAGACTCTGGAAACAAGGTTAAATGTTCTTTGAATTTAGTATAAAACTTTTGTGATTAACTGATATATAGAGATAGACCAAAAAAATCTTCATGTGGTCTGCAAGCAGTGACAGCATCATGAAAATGATGTTTTGTGGCTCTGTAATTAGAAATGATGGTTGTAAGCAGAATGATTTTTCCTTAGAAAGCCTATAATTGCATCAGGTTTATATGCCAGGACACTTATCACTGAGAAATTGGTAGGAAGAAAGCAAGAGGCGCAGAATTAACTGTTTTGTTAGAGAAGAACCGGGCAACAAGTGCAGAAGGGTGAGAGAACTGACTCCCACGTCATTGACTAAACAAAGTACGTGAGTTTTTCATGACAAGAGCAAGAATTTATCCTGTTCCCATTTCAATCAGTGGCTAGCAAAATAGTTTGTAAGCATTTGTGCTGCATGTGGAAGTGACGTGCATTTAGGTCCAGCCACTGTCAAACATTTTACTGTGGAAGCTGTGGAAATCAGAGTTTACCACTTTTAAAGAAATGTTTTAAAGGCTCTAAACGGCAATAATCACATTCACCAAATACTTCTAATAATCTCAGTAGTCTGCACAGGGTCAATCAGAGAAAAAAATGGCCAGTTCTGATTGGAAACAAATAGGGCTAAACAGGGATGTTTCCTTAATCAGAAGGTGTCATTTCACTGAATCGGTCTTTTCTTGCCAGAAAAGACATACCAGTTTTAACTGCAATGAATTTCTGTTCAAAATGACAAAGAAACTGTTAATCTCAAATTGCCAATATTTGACTCAAGTTGAAGTGCATGTTTTTGATACAGGTCAGGGATTTGAACCTCTGCCTCCCTGAGCCTCACTTTGATTGGACTATTCAGAAATTGAGGTGTGCAACAGAGATATTTCCCCTCCAAACGGGTGTAGTTTCATTTCCATTTAGAATGGGAAATTTCTGAAATCTTGAAAACTTTCTTGGGGAAGTGAAGCTGCTCTTTGACTTTCTGTAATACTGATAAGTGAAACTGCTCTATGACTTTCTCTAATAATGACAAATCTCAAAAGGTGACATCGACGTGATCTGGAAGAGACAAAACACTGAAGGCAGAGAAACGGACCCTGAGCAGGTGCAGGAGAAGCAGCAGAAGCCCCGTTACAGGGATCTTGGACATTTGATCGTTGCATTTTTTTGCCTCTGCAGACAAGACTTGGCAGATACCTGTAACTTGTTTCCTTCCTTGTATTCCTTGAGGGCTATGGTCAAACAACACCATTTTAGGATTTCTACTTGTATTTCCTGGTAAATTCTCCTTCTATTAGACTTTACTGGTATATTATTTCAACCTGCGATAAATTGAAACCAGTGTTGATATACAGTACTGTCACAGAGGCTTGATAGTATTCTTCTTTCATAGTAGGAAGATGTGACTCTTAGTTATGCTTAGCCTCAAAAGCAACATAAATTTAATGGTTTTAACAAATTTCCTCAAGGACTTTTTCATCAGCAAAACTGATCTTTACAGGTTTGAATGTGCTGTTTTGTGTAAAGATAATTTGCAGGTAGAAGTGGGAATCTGGAAGAGGGAAGTCAAATAGTGGATTTCTTCCAGGTCATATCTGCGCCATAACATTAATGTGTACATGCTTGTACACATTACTTTCCAGTTATGATCAATATTTGACATATTTTTCCCATGATTAAATTAAAGGCAGGAAAGTCAGATTTCCCTTAGGAGAAAACAAGTGGCAAAAGAGTTCATTGGTGATCTGCCTGTAATCCAAATAAGTGCTACAATTACCTCCACTCTCGCTCATTCAGTTGTTGCTGTTCCCTCCTGCTGGCCTGGTGCCTAATAACTCTGGCTTAGTACCCACATCAGAAAGGAAAATAGTTCCTATTTATCAACATGCTGTCTTCAGTACCCTTCGGGACTCCTCATCAGAAGGGTAAAACAAAACAAGCTGTTACTCATATTATTACTGTATCACTTCTATATCGTATTTTGCAAACAAATCTATAGGTGCACAGTGTCCTTCTGATTCTGTGCCAGCATCCGTGTGCTGCCGGGTTTGGGGGTGAGCAGGGTTCTGTGGGAGTAACGAGAATAGCTGGGCCCTGGCTCTGAGCAGCTCAGCTGTAGAAGCCTTAATGGTCTGTACATTATTTTTGGAGGAGATTATTACTGACTGGGGCCTTCGTTGCCTTTATAAAGGTGCCTTTGTGGCTGCTGGTACTTTTGCTAGAAGCTGGGACTTGATCATCTTGTGTGTGAATCCTCTAGGAGATGCCAGCCCTTGGTAGCTGGTGTCAGCTGGTCACTGCTGCCCGCTCCCGGGTGCTCCCCCAGTAACGGGACACTCGGGTTGCTGGTGTGATACTGGTTCCGTTGGTTCTTCAAGGACGGCTTTGTGAAACTGAAAACAGGTGTGAATCAAAATAGCATGAATAGCTTGCCCCACACTACACTGACTTTGGGCAGAACAGTGTGATTTGTAATTGGGGCCTGTTTGAAGAGTGCTTTCCAAAAAGTTATAGTGCAATTTCAGGTTCCCTCCAGCAGTAACTTCATTAGATCCTGCAAGAGGCTTGAGGGGCGAAGTACAAGCAGTGGGGTCCTGCGGGTCAGCCAGAGCGGCCCTGCTCTGCTGAGCTCATTGCTCTGCTTCCAGGGACGCAGGGCAGCAACAAGCCCTTCGCTGAGGATTTCTGAATCCTCAGTCCCTTCACCTATTGACTTTCAAAGGACTAACTATGAAAATAAGTGGTTCCTTTACACCTCACAATGTGGTTTTGTTTTGGTTTTCCTAGACCATGGAAATAAACTGTTCTGAAGCTGCAAAATTAATTTATTAAATTTATATTTTTCATTGAAAATCAATTTTCTTTTTGCACAGCTACTCAACTATGAGCGAATCTATAAAAATGCCTGGCAAGTAAATATACTTAGCCAGTTGTTCCCATGGAAAGTAGAAGGCATAGGAATCTTATCCTCTCTGCTACACTGCCCAGATAGCCGGTACTAGACTTTAAAGATTATACTTGTATGCAAAGCTGAAAATTATGGTAGCATTAAATTAAAATTAATAACTCAATCTTTATGACATTGAGTCAGAGGCAGCTTAATATTACAGTGCCTGTGGAGCCCACAGTTATTTACAACCTAGATGTTTACAGAAAATGAAACAGGAATTTCAGCCACTCTTTTTTTTCCTCTTTTTTTCTCTGTCTTTTTTTTTTTTTTTTCCTCTTTTTTTTTGAAGGAACTTCTGTTTCCTGATTAAGTCTCCACCTCAGTGATACATTTGGCTCTTTTAGGGAAGCATTGTTTATGGCACATCTCAGAACTGATGTTGATTCACAGGAGAACAGACAGAAATTGGGAACAGTTCTGTTGCAAAAAAATAAGCAATAGTTCAGGTGTTAAACTACTGATGTGGAAAATTGCTCTGACAGTTATGATGTTGCTCTATCTTTTAGTAAGACTTAAGCTATCATTTATTTCAAATGCATCAAGTGATATCTTGTTTCCTAGTACATGCTTGCCTGTGCTGCTTGTGTTTGTGGTCACTGATACTCTGGGTGCCGTGCTGTTGTTTGAATACTGAAGAACAAATTACAAAGCAGACTTTTCAGTAAAAATGTATACTAACTGTATCTGTAGTACAAAAGCTGTTATTTGTTGTATGTGCCAGTGCATCTTTTGCTAAAGCAAATTGCAATTAATAGTAGAGTGTAGGACCAGATTTATTGAGCTTGCTTTTTTTTCACTTTTATATACTGATTTATGAGCATCAAGTTCTTTAGGAAGAAATGTGCGTTCTTAAACCAACAATTAATATGAATATAGAACTCGTTTGCCATCTCCATTTTCTAGAGGAACGGATTTGGTGATGACAAGGAACTTCATGTTTTTAAGAAGTATTTGGTAACTCAGTAACTGAATCTTGAGTCCTTCTTTCAGGTTTGGTCTAATGTAATTTAAGTGTTATATTAGATGAGTGTATGTGGTCCTGTGTAGACTGGAGTAAGGTTTTATTGATTAATTTTGTTTTGTTATGAGATTTTCATCTGGGAAAGCCATGAGTTACCAAAGTTCTTGATTGTTCCTTTTTTGGTAGGATGGAATAGAAATACCTGTATTTCTGTCTAGGAGACTACTAAACTTGTCAGTACCAAGCAGGACTGGATGGTGATACAGGAAGAACAGGATGACCTTGTAGACTGGAGTAGCAGCATGAAATTTAATAAGGCAAATGCAAAGTCATGCAGCTAGGGACCGGCAACAAGAACTTTGCTATAAGCTGAAGATTTATCATCTGGATGTGACAGGACAGAAGAGGGCTCTGATTATGGTGGCTGGTTACGGGATGTCTGGGAGGTGTCAGTGTAAAGTGCTAACACTGTCCTAGGACATCCTCAGTACACAGAGCAGGAGGTCAGCACCACTCTAGGGAACTAGGGAGACGTCTCTGAGGGTGATGCATGTTGTCTCTGTCACCTTTGTTCAAAAAAAAAGAAGCATTAAACTGAAAGAAATGCAGAGAAGTCTACTAAGGCAATTAAGGCGGAGAGAAGCCTATCATATGCAAGCAGATTTCTCCTGTCACTCTTTTTTATTCATGTACAGCATCCTAAAATATGTGTTGAAATGGGCGTTGGGGGTTGTTTGAAAGCATTAATTACTTTATGTCAGTAAAGTAATTTGCTTTTGGAAAAACTTATTACGGACAGCTAAAAATAGTGACTAAGTAACGATCTGGTCAGGCAGCAATGGTACAGCTGAAATCAAGAGATTTGCACAGCTCGCAGCACTGCAGTAAATGTCATTTCCTGGTGGAGAGACCTGCTTTCCTTTCCTCGTGCATATGATTTCCTTGTAGTCTATGATACCTCTGAACTGAAATGTAAGATCATCCTTAAATATGTGGCTTTTCTTGTATAGTGCTTATGTAGTTCAATTAGATGTCCTAAATGGTGATGGAGTGGAACATGAATGAGCAAAAAAATGAATTTTGGCTAAAACAAATAGAAACCTCTCTCACGTGAGAACATTATTCATGAACGTCATAAAGGTCATTATTTTTATGAGACCACTCCCAGAGCCAGAAAGGGAAGCGTGAGGAGAAACGTGTCCATGCAGCAGCATCAGCTGGAGGTGCTGGGCTCTCAGGGAGTTATTGTGTCACTCAATGGCAATTGATTTCCCAGACTGATTGCGAGTAATCGTTAATCACTTTGCATTGAACAGCCTGCCAGCTCCATCCCAGCTGGGGCAAGCACAAGTGGCACTATTTAGCCAACATCCTGCTCTCAGCACTTTCACCCTTCGTCTTTCAAACTAAACCGCGTTGCTGGAGCGGCAGGAAGACTTCTTTTTTTTCCCCTCTCTATCTCTTATTCTTGCTGAGAAAATTTAATTCCGGGGAGGCCTTATATGACTCGAAAACCCAGGGTCCCCTGCCATGCTGACCAGCAAGGGCACGTCACAGAAAAAAATAACAGACATGCTCCCAGAATATCTCAAATTCCAGAATAATATTACCCAATTCTATAGGTGTATTAAAGAGAAAGGTGAGATAATATAAGCAGGGTTCCATTCTCACACATTTTTATTCAGGAAAGTCGTTACAAGTGAGGTTGTATACCCAGATTTTGGAAAAGTTTTTCTCATGCACAACTCGAGGCATCTGAATAGTCTCCCAGAACTCAGGGGTTCATTTGGGGTAGGTAGCTAATATTAAGTAAGAGGATTAGAGTCTCTATGGTTAGAGTCAAAGTAATTGATACAGCATCTTAACTAGAGAAGTTGCCCTGTGGTGTTAATATGATTATTCTACTCTTCCTTTGTAGTTTAGAAACAGGCATATTAAACCTGATACTATGTTTCTGGTGAATCTCACAGCATCTTCTAATAACAAAGATTTTCCTTTTCCTCTTTTCTACATACTTGACAATCATAAAAAACTACCTAGATGTATTTTGTCGAATTGAAATATTTTTCAGTATGAATATTCCTCAGAACTTGGCCTTGGATTGCCCAAGTAATTGGTGGCAAAATGTTGTGTTCCTAAGAGATATGAAATACTTTTACCTGGTGTAATTGTCCTTTGCTAGGGAGGATAATCACTGTTTTGAAAACCCTGCTCAGTCTCTGCAGATTCGGTTATTTATTTTCTCAGTAATTTAAGCTATGGTGATTTGGTGTCAGCCATTCAGTGGGAAAAGAAAAGTTAATTTTGTAAAATATTCTGCTTTGTTTGGTACTGTCCCACAGTAGAAGAATTTACCTGCAGACCTTGGTATTGGAAATGAGAGAGCTCATTAATAAACTGGGTCATCTGGTGCACCAACTTTAAAACAGAGTTCTGTAAAGCAGAAAAAAGTGCAGCTAAAGCTGACTTGTAATCCTCACGTCCTTTTTGGGTATCCTAACCAAGAGTAATTAATATGAACATTAAACTACAGATACGACATATTTCCTTCTTTATGATACATAATTAGATAATTCTCCAAAGAACTTTTTATTACCTCTATTTTCCTTAATTAATATTAAATATCATTAGCAATCAGTCAGCCCAGCTTGATCAAAGACAGGATAAGTCATAGCAAGATTCTGATAAATAACATACCATTTACTAATTATATTATTGATTTTATAGCCTGAAAAATCCTAATTATATGTGATGCAAACTGGACCTTGCTGAGCCTGCTGGGGGTACTTTGAACATGAATAGTTCCTGGCAGTTCCCAGCATCTCACTTGCATAAATCACTTCTGGGCCTGATTGTGCATCTGTTTTCAAAGGTGATGTTTTAATGGACTTTGAAATCTGAAAAAGTGTGTTCTGTCTGGCTCCACATGAAAGAGGAAAGCGGTTTGGGATTTTGTACTCCTGATTTTAATCGTTCAGAAAAGATTTTAGATCTGTAGGCAGATGCATTTGAACAGTAGAAGTAATATGGGATAGTTGATTTTAATTAGTAGGCCAGTTTAATACAGAATTTCCCACAGCTCCCAATAACTTTTATTTGAAAAGTGGGTTTTTAGTAAGTTCTTCAAAGTTAATGGTAGTTTCAAATATTCAAAACTTTAGTTTCATGTGGAGGCAAAAATGTTTTAAAAGGGTCACCTGGTGAATATTTAATTAGAACAAATGCTGATTTGAGGAACAGGAACCACCCCAGATGTGTCTTACGCAAGTATACTGCTTTCATAGAGAAATGAAAAGGAATTCAGATCAATGACATAATTATAAAGTGTTACTCTTAGCTTTAATTGCTTATACTTAAGAATATGAAAAGCCTAGTTTTTAAAGTATGTGTCTATATATGTAATTAGACACATTCAGTTGTGTGAAATTTCAGCTTACTTTCAGTTCATGGTAATAAGGTGCTGTGTTACTAGCAAAGGTGTAAGGTGTAAACAGCTTTTAGGGCTAAACAAATTTCCATAATTTTCAGCATTGGTGCTCATTTTCCCTGGAATGTTATTAGGTCTGAAAGGCATATCTCAACCAAATCCTTCTGAGGATGAGCTTAAAGACAGAATCGATCTTCCAACAAAGCCCTGTCAAGAGCACTGAGAACTGGCTTACTATATTTTTGTCTGTTTGTTTAAACAATTTTTGAACCAGCTTTAATATAATTTGCAGTGTTTCTGACTGCTCTGGGCCTTTCTCCTCACTCCCACTTGTGCCAGAAGTTTGACATATTGGTTAGCAAGTTGGAAGTTTAAAGGCGGTGCAGGCTGCCTTGGAGACAGACTTAGTAAAACTGGAGTTTAAGCAAATAGGGATGTCCCTAGCTGAAGTGAATTTTGTGGAGAAGAATGGAAAATGGACAGTAATCTTGGGAAGAAGTCTGGATATGTTTTTAAATAAGGTTATTCACAGGTTTTCTGGACAGCAGTGTGTGAGACAAGAACTGAAAGATGGTTAGAAGGTCAGAGAAGTAACTGTGCTATAGTGGGAGGGAGAAGGGAACTGATATCACCTACCTGAAGAAGTTGGGAAGTATAAAACCAGGGCTGATGGAAGATGGTGAATGGCCTGTGGGGACCAGCGGAGACCTTCATTCACCCTGTCTTCTAGCAAGGAGACCAAGATCACGAACACAGCATTACCATAAGTTTGGTGCTAACTAAGACAAGGCTCTCAAAACCTACACTATGCTTTACTGTGCTGGAGATTGTTTGTGAAAAGTTCTGGAGAAGAAAATGGGGAACCTGGTTAAATTTTCCTGCCAGCCATTAGCGTGTGTGTCTATTCCCAAGAGATTATGTTTGGCCCTGTTCAGCAGGATATGTTCAAGGGATGTTTGCTCTGCTAAACTGAATGCAGCAAGTAAGCTTGCCTTAAGCTTACATTATATTAAGCTCAAAAATACGCAGACAACTTGTAAACCCTGGTGCTTGTGCCTCTGCAGAGGGGTGATTAAGGCTCTCCGAGGGAAGTGTTCCTCTTCACTGTGTTTTTGAGTGCGTTGCATCTGAAAGCAAGGTATGGAGAGGGCTCAGGAAGAGCACTTAGAAGCTGGTACATGTGTGATATTACTGATGAGGGGAATTACAGAGCAAAAAAACATTCTTCTTGACTTGTGGAGAAAAAAGCTTAATTATCTTGTCTGTGAAATGAGAGAGGGCCTAAAATTAGCCGACAAACTTTGTAGCATTTGTGATCTTGGTTAATATTTTTTTTCCAAAGGAGTTAAACAAGGTCCATGTGTCAAATTTAGGAGGAGGAAGAGGAAGCAGAGCTGGTTGGATGCATCAGTTATTCAGATCTGTTTCTGCTTCTAGTGATTTTTCTAGCTACCTTTTAGCGTTTCCTTTTTACCTTTTTTTTTTTTTTTTTTTTTTTATCACCGGGAAGAAAACCCAATTTGAAAGTTACCCTGGTAACTCTAGTATCATCTGTATCTAATGACTAAACTGGTAACTTAAGTCCATCTGCAGGTCTGAGTTGGCACAATTAGCTCAATGAAGTTTAGCCTTTTATACCACTAGAGACTTTGGCCCTTACATTTTCTTTGCCTGCATTATATTAAAGATGTGTCTGTGCAGCTCCTCAGTTCTCTGTGGGTTTGCTCTGTCTGATGTATTAATGAATGTTCCTCTCTCTGCTTTATGACAGATATTTTGCACAGTGCTCTGTTACTGTAAGCCAGGTGCTTTTATCCTTAATGAACAATTTCCCAGAAAAAAAAAAAAGAAATAAACAATAGATAAAGTAGGTCATGGAGACAGCAGAGTCAAGAGCCTTGCACAGTGATGTAAAATTAAATAAGAGTTGGGTCATGTTCTCATTTGTCTCTCTAGTTATTGCCGTAGCAGTCAGAGTCTTGGAACATCTCTTGAAAATTCAGTGACAGTTCCTGGAAAGGTGAAGATATTTTGAGGAGCCAACAAACTGTCTGGATTTGCTGGGGGTTTTGGCCACATTCTCCTATTCTCTCTGCGCAGAGGAGAAAACAGACATAGGGTGTAAGAGTTGAATATTGTGAAGGAGCAGCTGGAGTCCTTACTGTTGCTTGTCTGATCCCATGGAGACCCATCTTAGTGAAGGTGCTGTTGGGTGCTTGGACAGAGGCTGCTCTTGCGGATTATAGAGTTTGATGGACTTAAACCTCACATTTCAATAAGCATCTTGAGCTGCCTGGGCAGAGCTGTTCAGCCCTTATTCCATGTTGGATGCCTAAACCTAGGAGCTGATGGGCATATTCAGGCACTTAGGTACCCGACCGGATTCTTACGGGTGCTCAGTTTTTTCGAAAGAGATTTGTGCATGCTCTGGAAGTCCAAAACTTGCCTGCAATCCCAACTTTAGGCTTTTAGCTTTGTCATGATTGAACCAAATACCATTCCTGCAGTATTGATAGTGTTCCAGATATGCCCCATAGGAAGCACAGGAAAGCACAAAGGATTATTGCAGCTTCTGGGGAAACCTCATATATTCCAAGAGAAATTGACAGTTTTTAAGTGGCCGCTCTAATTCTTAAGCCATTAGAAATCTAAAAATTGATTTAGCATTTATCTTATATTTAGCAGACATTGATGGAAAAAGTTATATTCTCCTTGGGCCAGTCAATGTATTTAATAGATGTGAAGCTAAAAATCTTTAGATTAAGATTTCAAGAGGCTGAGAGGAAAACTGAATGCAGGAAGAGAACATCTGAGCACTGTTATAAGGGAGAATGCCACAGAGGATTGAGCACGGGGAGAGCCCACAGGAGAGCAGATGATGTGCGCTGTTGGACCAGAGGGGTTAGTGAAAGGAAAGCAGAGATGCAGAGAAGCAACATTATTTCCTTCATTTTTTTTATGAAAAAAATGAAAACAAGAAAAGCTTGGCCCAGTCAGCGTAACTTCTTGAAAAATCCATGTTCAGTTTCAAAGTTGAGTTTACTCTAGTATTCGTTTTTCTTTCATTTGGATTGCAGTTGTCAGAGTTCACCGTGTTCACCAAAAAGCCAGATTGGAAAAATTGCTTCTAGATCCTCAGTGCAGCTCCAGCACTTGCAAATCAGCCTCCTCCCGTAAATACTGCACTTTTTCTGGAAAAGTAGACGGGCCTTTAAATGAAATATGAGCTGCAGCTCTGGGATTTGATAGCCCTGCTGTACATCAACAGCCATCAATCTGTTTTACATAATTTGTCCCTGGCTCAGCTGTTCACAGTGCTTGGGACTCTTTTTGCTGTTTGGCTCGTTTTATTTTCCTCAGAGATAAATGAAGACTAAAAGAAGGGGGCAATTGTTCTTGACAAGTAGAAGTAATTTTTTAAAATAAACCCACAAAGGATATTGTACGTTTTTAAACAGAGCTTTCTGTCTGACTTTCAGAGCACTTTCACAGAATCATACTTAATTTATCTCACTGCATATATGTCGAATACTTCATTTCTTGTTACAGCCATTTTCAGATCAACTTTGTATGTATTCTGTAAATACTACAAAAAAAAGTGTGTATTGTAAAAATGTACTGCCATATCTATTTCTGTTTGGATTTTTTCTTTACCAAAATGGTAACAATGCTATTTCTCATCTCTGCCTGCCTCTAACGCTTAGACTGCTTTATTTATCCTAGGCTTCTGAGAGTACAAGGTCTTTGCTGCTCAGTGTCTGGGGAAGCACATGCTGCACTTGGTTGGCATCTGGAAGAGGGATGAGGTGGGTGGCTGGGGGTAGATGCATCATCAGCTGTCCTGGAAGATCAGCCTCTCCATGTGGGGCAGTTGCTTCTTTCTCTTCTGGGGTAGGGTATGGGAAGGAATATCTGAAATATTCATGGGAGGATGAAAATAAGCGTACTGTTAACTCACAACAGGGTGTGATTCCCCACGTGATTCCTGCAGCTTTAAAATTCTGCTGAGCAGCACGATGGGGATCTTGGGGACACCCTGCAGCGCTGCTGTCCTCTTGGTGGCCATGGTTAGATGGTGGGATAGGAGTAGAGGGTTCTGAAGGCAAACACATGAAGTGGCCCTTTCTGACTTTCCTTATATTCACTAGCTTAGCTGAGAAAGCCCAGAGATGAAACCTTGTCCTGGTGGAGGGCTGCAGCGTATGTGCATTTTGCTTCCAAAGCCCTCCAGTTTGGTTCTGGTGAAACAACAGCCACCTCCTTTGCCCAGTCTCAGCGACTGGTGGAGTTTGAGAGATCATTTCAGGACTTAGGCTCTAGAAAGAGCCTAACATTGGCATGAACTTGAGTTCGGACTCATAACTTAAAGGGCCAAATGTCCAAAGGGCTGGCTTCCAATTTTATGCTGGTAGTTGAAATCAAGTACAAAATTATGGGCAGAAAATCACAGATAATTTTTTTCCTAGACGACACTGTTGAAAAGGAGCCAACAATTATTTGGATTTGGGCACCATTTCAGCAGTGTTTTCAGGTGTTGTTAATGTAGTATTTTCATTCTATTTCTGTGGACCTTTGATTAACTATTTATTCAAGAAAAAGAAACAAGTAGTGTAATTAATAACAGCTTTTCAGGTTGGTGCTTTTGCTTGGCACAAGGATGTGTGTATGTGTGTAATGATAAATTATCATGCTGTATTTCTTTGCATGTTGATGTTATTCTAACAGAGCAGACATACCTTAGCATTTCAGCATCAAAACACTTTTCAGCTAGTAATATGCTTATTCCCAAAGCACAGGGAAGGTTCGTCACTTCCCCAGTTTTCCATGGAAAGAACAAGGACTTTGAGAACTTGTGTGTGTGCAAAAGTTGTTCAAGTTTTGAAGCCTGGTGGGCTTTTCTTGTCTCGATTCCTCTTAAGTCTGAGAGCCAACCTGCAGCAAATACCAGATTCAGAACCCTAGGTGGAATTTAATCTACCTTCATCTAGGCCACTTTGCTAACTCTGTATCTCACCTGAAAGCTCTGACAGTATAATTTAAATTCTGGTTCCATGAATTCTAGCCTCATGCATTCATATACCAGCTTTGCTCTACATAAACATATTTTACAGGCCTTAAGTAAACTGCTTGCCCAGATTGCTTGCCTACTGGCTTGTCTCTGTGGGATTTTGACCCAGTCCTCCTCTGAGAGCATTGAAGGAACAATCCTGAGCTTTCAAAAGTAGCATTTGATAGATCGAGAAGAGCTTAATTAATTATTCATCCCTGCTTTTGCAACCCGCTCTCTAGCCGAGCTCCCAGAGTCTCCAATAGAAGTCCAGGGAGCTGCAACAGACTTTCAGACTTCTTCATGAGATGTTTGTGTCACTATATCCATGTTTAATGTGGCATTTTCAACTCAGGTTGATATATCTTACAGCCTAAATTTAAAGCTTCTTAAGATACTCAGTTCTTGTTAAAATTGGGGATCTCAGTCCCTCAAACAGATTTGGAAATTTGAGCTATCCGATTAAAACATCTTTAAACTACAATTAAAAAAGGCAAACACACTCCCCTGTCTGTGGCAATATTTCTGTTTGCAGTGGTGACAGTTTTTAGAGGTGACCAGTGAGCTTGAGTGACTTATTCTTGACTGCCCAGACTGAAACAAGCTGCTGTTCAGCATGCGCTCCGAGCACTACGTATTATTCAGCTCTTTCACCGTATCTCAAGTTATTAATCACAAACGGAGGCTTCCAAAAATTCCTGATCAGTTCTGAAGCTCGTGGCCTCATTTAGCTTTCAGAACAGCTTGTTTCTAACAAAATCTGATGAAAAGCCAAATGAGCGGGTATTTAAATGATCCCTTGCCTAAACTCTCATGAAAATTTCAGATGGGATGAGAAAGAGGAATGCCGCAGAGGGCAGCTAGTTTGAAGTTTGCTACAATTTAGAGACTAAAGTGGTGTAATCAGCAAACACTCAGTCACTTTAATGCTTCTTAAGTGAAGTCCAGCCTTTTGTTTTCTGGCTTAATTACTCTCTTGCATCTTTCCTAACTGCTCACATACGTAAACTGGAATACAATTGAATTTTGGTGCACCTTGATTTTCTTATTTGGTAAAAGCTGTAATAAAGAACAGAACTATGGGTCCTCCTGGTCTGCCTAATATCCTTATGAGGAATCAGTATGGCTTTGTAAAAGCTTCATAAATTGTTCAAGTTCTTGGTCACCAACATGTTGACCAAGAAGATCCAGTTAGATTTCTGAAAGGCCTTTGCATGGTCTTTTATTGAAGTTTCCCCGCTTTCATGTAAGGATAAACCCCACTTTCATGTAAGGATATCAGAAGAAAGCTGTATGTAAAAAATACCTTCTGTTTTAACGTTAGGAAACAAAGTGTGGGAATGAAAAAGTGATGCTGGCAGTGGAGGATATCACAAACAGAACATCGTGGGGCTCTGGCTTGCAGTTAAGACTCCTGCACATAGAGCCCCTACCTGGAAAGGGAGGTGAATGGTGAGATGATAAAGTTTGCTGATGTTATTCAAGATAGTAAGACTCTTTGCAGAAAGTTAGAAAAAGATGTCCTGCATTCTGTGATGTGTGAAGAAAGGATAGTGAAATTCAGCATAGGAAAGTGTATCATAATGTATATGGGGAGAACAGCTTTAATTTTATGTGTACAGTGCTGATCTGAGATATTAGCACCTAGGAATGGTATCCTAGGTATCTGTTAGGTTAGATGATCCTATGAAAATGGTAGCTTGCTGTTGCCCAGTGGCTAAAAAATGCTGAATGAAATTTAAGAATTACTGGAAATAGAACACAGGCCAGTTCTTTTTTCTTGAGATAGGGTATATGTGAAAAACTAGTAAAGAAACATATGAATATGACTGAGATGAACAGACATATGAATGCCTTCTTTAGAGTAAGTGTTTTAGGATTTTTTAGCTGGAGAAGAATGACTGAGGGAGTTATGAGAGAATAAATTAAATCATGAGTGGCAAAAAGAACAGACAGGGAGGTGTGTTCACATTCACATCTAATGCAGGAGCAAGGAGGCTTCAAATGAAGCTAAGGTTGCAGGCAGAAGATGAAGTATCTCGTGTGATACGGGATATGAAACTTTGTCGTAGGATACTCTTACCCTAAAGGTTACATACAGATCAAAAATGATTAGACAAATGATTGGGGGAAAAAAAACTGCATTAAAGACTTGTGTTAAACACAAAGATATCGCTGAGGAAGTCAGCGCTGCACGTTGCTGGAGGGTGTGAAAGGGAACTATTACTGCGTGCTTGCCACTCTCTTACTCTCTTTCCTAGGCACTTGCTGTTGGCCAAAAGCCTTTGGTCTGTTATAGCACAGTGTACTTGTTATGTGTAAATATTTATCACGATTTATCTCCTTTCTGTCTTGTTTCCCCTAAACGGACCTTCTTTTTGACTCCACTTGTTTTCTGTTCTTCTCACTGTTTTCTGGCAGGGCCAAGCAACGTCTGGAGAGCTTTCTTTGGCTGTCCTGTTAATGCGCTGTGTGTCTTCATGGGCTGAGAGTCTGTAAAAACAAGATCCATCAGGAAGCTTTAGTACATTGAGGTAAGGCTTTTTAAATGGTTCTTTTTCTTAAATGTGTTGCTGCATGGCTACTTGCAACAAAAAATCAGGCTCGGTTAATTGACAGCATATACATTTAAACACCTAAAGGAAAAAATCTCAGATGTAACTTGGGATTTGGGGATAGTTACTCTACAGAAAGTGACTTTTTGTAAATATCTTCCCTCATTAGAGTTGGAATTTCTGTTTTTCCTGTTTCGGAACCTCATCCTAAATTGAGACAAGCATTCAAAGTAGAGCTTCATCACACAATGGCAATGCTGCCTGAGCTTCATGACAAAGTCATGTTATGAAATGTTTATGAGAGCAATGTCAAAATGAAATGTTTCGCTACTTTTGACCTTGAACAAGAAATTCTGTAGCTGTCATTTTTAGATAATTTTTCTAGTCTGCCTCTTAGGAAATATTTTCTTCACCCAGAAAGGCTTCTGGGGGGTCTTTTTTTATCTGCATTTTGATCCCAGTCCTGTGAGCTGCTAAGGTCCTAATATGTGTAGTATAAGCTGGGAAGGAGGGTAACACCAGGTCTATTCTGCGTCCTTGCGGCACTTCATCTAGTTTAAATGGCAGCTGAAACTTCTGGTTTCATTGCAGACTCCAGCACAATTCCCAACAAAGGGTTTGCAGAATTAATCCAGAAATGAAAAAACATTGACTTGCCACCTAGTACCTTCCCTGTAGCTAGAACTAGTAGATTAATATTGAGAATATGTGGAAGTGCTCATATAATCTGATTATATCTTTAATGAAGTTACAGACATTATTCCACCTGGAATGGTGATGCTGCCTCCTTGGGGAATATATTTAAAATAAAAGCAATGCAAGAATGTAGAGTATATTATGTTATCATATACTCAAATTGTAAAGAATCATATTACCTTTCATTGCTGGCTTCTTTTTTGGTGTTGGTTTTTAATATATGTGCTCCTATTTTTAGAGTTTTATTCTGGATCTTGTAATATCAACCGTTCTATTTTGGTATGAGGTCTTTTCTATTAGCAGTGATCGAAGTGAAATATTTCATTTGAGTGAGAAAGAGAGACACTTGAGATAAATGAAATTCTGCTGTATTTGAAGAGTTGGATGTTTCTGATAGGATCTGACCTAAAATGTTAGAAAATTCATTGCACAAAGCAGTTCATTTGTAAATAGATAATAAAAGAACTTAGAAAACCAATTTAGCCTCTTTCAGATGCGTTCTAAACAAACATTCCAAATGCTGTTAAGGCTTATAAATAATTCTTTGGGGTTTTGTTTAAAAACTGGGCCTATACTTTATTTTCTTAAAAATCTAAATGAGCTCCCTGAGAATTACAGAATTCAAATACAGGACTTCTTTAGGTAAATAGGAAAAGACTCACTCTCTTTAGGCAGAAAACAGACTGTCTTTCTGCCTTTGATTAATTTATCGATAAACACAGGCTCTTGATGTTCCCAAGAAGTTAACAAACAGATCAATATTTTGATTAAAAAGCAAACAAAAAAAGAAAACAAACAAGCAAACTCTTGCAGATTGCACTTCCTTCAGCAGCCTTGCTCTTCCTGTGGCTATTTCTTTTGACTGAAAATGGTCTTTTCTCTAGTCATATTTGTTCACCCTTGCGTTCTATCAAATGTGTTGCAAATTGACACGGGGTTAATTGCAAACTGCAAAAATAGTGCTTGCTAGAACCCCTTCTCTGCTGTTTGGCTTTATTCAAATGATAGTTAGTCAAGGTAATATGCTAAGTGGCTCTTTTGAAGATACTGTTGTGAAAGGACTGTCATTTTGATGGGGCTCAAATTTGGTAGTTCACAGATACTGGAACATGTTACATTAAAGGATAGCTCACGTCTGAAGTGCTAAACCTGAGCAGATTTGAGCATCGGAGTTGTTAGGCTGTTATCCTGCAAGCACTCGCAGACACTTCTCCTCCATGCGGAGGTGGTGTCTGGGACAAGTGTAGCTAACGGCCCTTCAATGAGCAGAAGTAAATCTCATATCCTTTTCTCTTCAGCCCTAATTTCCAGTATGCTTTTGCATGGACACCACGAGTCTTTGAAACAGCTTCCACATAGAAAACAGTCACTCCTAGACTTAATTTCATGAGAAATGTTAACATTTAAATCTTGTTAATTAACTTTAATGTGACTTACATGGTTTAAGACCAATTTTGAGCTTAGGAGAGCAGTAGAAATAATTTAAAAGATAAGCTAGTACTCCCTTTGGGGATTTGACTTCAAGTCCACTAAAGGCAGTGGGTGTCCTTGAACTGGCTTAGATGGCTTTGAATCAGAAGCTAATTTCTGATGAGCCTTCCTGGCTGTCCCTGGGCTGCTCATTCTGCTTTGTGATGACTTCTTTGTGCTGGGTTGTACATCAGTGCCATGCAGAGCAAACCCCGTAACGTCCCTTTTGCTGCTCTGGATCATGAGGCAATGAGCCATGTGCTTGCTAGATGGTCGTGTGACGATTCAATCTATTTTTAGGCCAATCTTGTTGTCAGGAATAAGGCTAATGTATGGGATGTTAGGTTAGAATTTTGGATTATATAAAGATGTGAATGTCTAAAATAGATATTTAAAAATATGTGACTTAACATTTAACAGACTAACACATCTGATGCAGCTATAGTTAAAATCAGCTTCTTATTTTGTATATTTTGACTGAAGTCCCTGGGGACCCCTACACAAACAGTACCACTTTGGTTTCAAGGGCCCGGATGAGTAATCAGGAGATGCAAATTGGTGCCTTTTATAGGTGAAATAAAAGATGACAGAGAGACCATAGGCAATCAGTTTTTATACAACATATTTCCAACTTCAGTGCAAATATTTTTATCTCTTGTTAATGTTCTGCATGATGTGACCCAATAAATTGACTTATATTATTGTAAGTGCCTCCCTCTTATAAGACTTAAAATGTGAATTGATTTCCCTTTAGTCATGTGATAAGCATATGTCTCAGATCTAGCCTACTACTACTGTACTGACATATGCAAACCTCATTTAAATTAATCAAAATTGGTATTTGGTTTATCTCCCTTTTGTCTATAGGTTAATGGGAGATTGCATTGTTTCAATTACCTCATTTTGAAAATAATCTTCAAAATCAGAAATATTTGTTCTTGTATTTTAGTAGCTTTGAGTGTATAAATTCCTTTTAAGTAGCATCTGCACTTTTTCTTTTTTTTAAATTTTAGTATTCAGTTGTTTTTTTTGCATGTATTTCAGTTTGTACAACTCCACACTGTTTGGGCATGCCTAAAACCAAAGATTAAAATAGCGAAAAAGATGCTGTATATATTTATTTATTTTTAATAGTATTTAATGGCTATGCTTTCTTTTCTTTATCTAGATACAACAATGATGGTCCATATGCTACTCCGGTGGATTCTAAAAGGGCTTTTTCTCTCTTTTCTGCTCAAAACAACTCTGTCCCTAAATCCAGATGATCCAAATGTTTGTAGTCATTGGGAAAGGTAACGTATAACATACCATTTTTTGGTTGATTAGCCCTTTCAGATCTGTGCGTTTAAAGAGCAAACTAAGAACAGTCATTTGCTAAATTCTGCCCTACCTCACAAAAGAACATTGATCTGCATGACAGAAATAACAATAATGAACAACTTTGGATCATTTTAAAGAGTTGTTTTAAAGTTAAAGCTGTAGATCACGTAATCCTGTGTTGCCTCCTCTCGGATTTGCTCTGGAAAGCTGCTCCACAGCTTCTGCTTGAGGGCTGCACACAAGCATCTTTCCATTTATCATGGAGAGACCTAAGGAAATGATGGCCTTGTTCTGTCTTCCTTTTTATTCTGAAGTTGTTGCTGAGTGCGATTTAGACACTAGGACTAAGTTTGAAGCCTTTCCTGATCCAACGTGCAGGTTTATACTGTGTGTCCTGAACTTTGTGACTTTATCTGCCAAACTCCTGTCAGCATCAAAGAGTGTCAGCATGAAAGCACTGAGAATTAAAGGCCATGGTAATTCTGTTCCTTTTATTGTTACAATGTTCTAGTCCAAAAAGTGGATCTGCTCAAGACAGCTCTTACAAACACACAGAAACCCACTAGCTTTGATTCACATTCATGCAGAGGCGAAAGTTGCAGCACTCTGAAGTTGAACTTGCTAAATTTCCAGTTCTGTTCTGTGGATTAATTTCACACAGATATGAATTGCTGTATGTGTTAGAAAAATTAGCCCTTTAACAAGAGGAAACATGGATACATAGTTTAATAGCTCAATGTTCTCATTTTAGAAGCTTTAACAAGAGAATTAACTGGTTGTAGGTCATGCGACTGCGAAGCAAAGACTACATTTGCAGGAATAAGATTTTGCAGTCTGTGTGGTGAGAAGTGCATTCAGAGCACAGGAATAAAATATTGATTTTGTCTGAAGAAAGTCAGCAACCTAGAGACCCAATCAAGGAGAAACAAAAATTAAATACCAAAATTGATTGGTTGTACTGACCAAGATGACTTTGTTACTTAGATGTTAATAAATCAAAGGGAAAAGATTGTTAGGGCAAGCACTGGATAGCAAACAAGATCATAAAATAATAATTAAGAATTGTGTGTTATTGTTTTTCATAGAGCCATGTAAATATTTTACTTTTTGGCATTAGTAACTGTAAAAAGCTCTGTCCTCCAAACGGATAAACTGTGAGAGGACAAAGAAACAAGTACCAGGACCTTGGCTTGTCTGGAAGGGGCCACAGAGGCAGGGCAGTAATAGCTCAGTCTTCGATTTGAAGCCCATCAGACCCTCTGAGCAAATATTTTGGTACTCCCTGTTACTTACTTCTCCCAATGTAATCACATCAGCAGGCTCATTGCTGAGAAGGAAATCGCTTGGATGATTAAGACAATCGATATAATGAATGACTTGGAGAGCTAATACCTGGGTCTTGACCCTGCCTCAAATGATTTCAGTGTGATTCTCCTAAGATACTGAAGATCTGATAATGTAGCGCTTGTTACCAGATCAGAAGCCCAGATTACGAGCCTCTTCACTGATATATTCACTTACTACAGGGAGCTGCAGTATTCTAAAAGGACCAAGAAGAACAAATCGATGAGATTTGTGTTCCTAAGTCATGAGAGGCCCAGACACTTTAAAAGTAACCCTCATAATTAGTGTAGCACCTATTCCATGAATAAGCACTGGTTTGAGAAGGAGATTGCTGAAATCTTAGGAATGTGATTTTTAAACAATATGCCTGATTTTTACTTGTATCTACTCATACCTACTCATTTGTGCAAAGGATAACCACGTTCTAGCCATATCTCAAAGGCTCCCAAATCTAAGGCACGGCTGAACTCATGATGTTAAAATTTTCAGTTAGTCTGAAGTTATTTCTGCTACAAATTAGAAGGATTAAATATATGCAGTTTAAAAATAAACACTCCTGAGCTTTTCACAAATTATGCTGTTTGATTGGTGCACCCAATATTATTTGAAGTAATGATGCTCCTTCATCATAAAATGGAATGTGAGGATTCCATCATGCTGGCAAATCTCAGCAGTGCTGAGCTAATGGGAGCTCTTACTAACACCAGGGAATGCCAGCAAAAATAGAGTCCTGAGCGGGCAGGCAATTGAGACATTCTGAAAACAGGGTGCTTCCCTCGTTTAAAATTGTCACTGTGTAGTTAACTAAATGCTCTTTTCACCTTCTGAAGCAAACATGACTCAGACTGAAATCTCCGTGCCTGCTTCTGTTAAGGAATCCAAGTTAGAAGCATTTCCAAAACCTTGAAGAAGAGCTTTGGTTGACTTCGATTTTCAAAATACTGAATATCACCTGGGAGCGTAGCTAAAAGAGGGAAGAGGACAGAAAGCCCTTTTTTTCTGATGTTGAATAAGGCCTATAGTTTCTAAGATCTTTGATTTAATTATTTCTCTTACTGCATT
>JAVCKT010012495.1:6567-24523 GCA_032273925.1 Rhynchotus rufescens | reverse complement strand
TGAACTGGTGTAGCTCCTCTGCTCCCAGCTGCATGCAGCACTTTCAGACTTGATAGCAAAGCATGTGAATCCCAACTTCTGTTCCTCCCAGGGAATTAAATGGCCCTTTGTTTCGTGAACTGAAAACAATTGCTTTCTTGCTACATAAGGACTATTAATTTTTTTTTTTTAATGGGGTAAGTGAGTCCAGAAAGTCATGGCTTGCCATTGCACATAGTTAAAGAGTGAGGAAAGACCCACAGTTTCAAATATGGAGACCTTGACCCGCTTTCTTCCACAGCAAAGTCACCTCTAAAAATATTTCTAACCTTTCTTTAAAGTTGCAAGGAAAAAGGATAAGTGGTTAAAAGCACTTGAAGTATGAAGTAAAGCATTTGTTGTAACAAGGTCCCTTATTCCCTCTCGCTTTTAGTAGCTTTTTTTTAAATAAAAAGCTTGTTACCTATTTTTTCTGTTGTACCCATGATGGGATTATTTGCTCTTTCCTGGGGAAGAAGAGGAAATGAGCAGCAGCAATGGCCACAGTTAGGGCCATGGTCTTTGCTCACCCCTGGCTGTTGGTGCAGGAGGTTTGCACACAAGTGCAAACTCTGCTCTTGAACTCCTCTTTTTGCACTGGTGGCCGTGGTTATTCCGTGGCAGGGTGTCACTGTTACCCACTTGTGGCACCTGCAAGGTGATTTTATGCTCTGTCTTCATTTGGAAAAGGCTTTGCTGGCAGGTCTGTGTTTCTGGCTGTAAAACATTCCAGCAATCTGGAAAACGCAGGTCCGATCTGCATTGGTGAGTGCAGCTGGTGGTGTGAAGGGGAGGCTCTTGCACGTGTTCAGGCACTACCCAAGGAAATGCATTTATCCATCCCCATATGTATTCATGGCATTAAGTTCCTTATGAAAAATAATTATTGCATCCCTAGTGATCCCAAGGGTCTTGTTTAGTGACTTAAAATACTGTGAGGAGGGAAAAGTGTCTTTACAAGGGCTGTCAGAAAGGGTTAAACTGAAGGAAAGTTGGTTTGCTAAGCCTAGAAGTGGTTGAGTGGATTTCCAGCATCATGTTAAGGCATCTAGGAAAACTGAGGTCAATGGAAAGTCTTGTCAAAGTGCAACAAACTTAGAGGAATAATGGTATTCAGAAAGTCACAGCTGGCAGAAAATACTGGTTTGGGTTTTCTTCAGCCCCAAGCCAGGAGCTTCCAGTAGAGCCATCCCATCTCATCTGGTTGTGCTGGTGTGTTCAGCAGCTGTTGCATCCTCTCATTTTAAAAAGCAGAGCTAAATTTCCAAGGAAACTGTGAGGCCAGAATCATAATCATCTTTAATAAATAGCCAGTTTGCAAATGGGAAGAAATGGACTCAAATATTTCTTTGGACAGTCTTGAAAGAAAATAGGAGGGGAACCTTTTCTGGAAGGGTGCTGTGCCAAACGTGATAGTTAATAATGCAGTCAAAATGCAGAGGGCAAATCATCACAGTGAAATCATGTTATCTAAACTTCTCTTGAATGTTAGGCTCTGGGAAAATTTAGCTGTAGCAATATTATAAACAGAAACTTGAGGTCTAAGAAATACACCAGGATAGTTACTGTCATTTTTAAAATGGTACCAAATAGTCTCTTCAGATCTGGGGTCATAAAATGGTAGTGATTGCAAATTCTAGGGTACGTTGTCTGCCCGAGTAAAATATTATCAGCACCTCAGCATTGGTCACGTCGCAAGCTGAACTCGTATGCAAATAACAATAAGAAGTTGTCCCATGAATAAACATATATTTTTGAATAACTCATATTCAGTAATACATCAAACTCAAATTGGTTAGGTTGACTTTCATGAATATTCAGACAATTAATGTATTGACAGCAGTGTTCCCAAAACAGTAAATTTTAAATGAATATTTGAGAATATTCATGAGAAAGTTAATGCAGAGCTTGGAAGCCAGGGTGGCCACAGTGGACAAGGGATGCTAAGGACTCTCCTTGCCTGGAGGAGAGTCAGCAGCGATGGCGTGAATATCAGATACTCCTCAAGTACACTGTGGGTGCAATTAATAGGCTGAAAATTGGAAAGAATTTGGCAGATAATTCAGGGATGAATACATTATGGAACTGTAACCTGCCAACAGGCAGACAAAGATGCTAAATGTGTTAAATGGCTTCCTACACCAAAATGTTCACACAGTAATTTTAATAGTTTTATATAGGGACATCTCCTGCCTGGGGCAACCTTCCCATCTGCAAGTGCAACTGCAAGCAATCCTACCTTGAAGCTTAACTTCGCTCTAAGTCAAATTAGTTCAGAAGATGCTGAACAGTCTTCCACTTGGAAAGTACAGTTTGGGAGGTCCTCGTGCTCTCAATGAGGTTCTTCTTGGGCAGGTTGGTTGGCATTGAGGTGAGCACCACAATCGACTTCGAGAGGTGCTTAACGTTGGTTGTCGTGGGGAAACCAGGCTTGGGAGTCTCCATTTGCTGTCCTTCATGAGAGATGCTGGCAGTGAGGTCGTGTCATGAGGTGGAAGGTCTGTGGAGGAAGCGTGGAAAAAAAAAATGGACATACATATATAGATATATCTCATAGTTTAAAGTTGATTTTTAAAACACTGTGAGGAAAACATACCGATGATTCTATGAAACAGTAATGAGAACTCTTCGCAGAGCCCTTATCTTCACATCTACCAGTCTGGGCAGGAATTATTTTGTATTTGATTCACATTTGTGTTTGCAGTCAAACAATCCAGAAATCTGACTTCTTAAAATGAAATAGGGATTTTGGAACAGATTCTGCGACCAGAAATGAGTTCTGTGCTAAATCCCAAGACTGTTTGACACAGG
Source organism: Rhynchotus rufescens (assembly GCA_032273925.1). NCBI lineage: Eukaryota > Metazoa > Chordata > Aves > Tinamiformes > Tinamidae > Rhynchotus > Rhynchotus rufescens. The sequence continues at coordinate 21,694 of JAVCKT010012495.1, read as the reverse complement.
TGTCCATGTGTGCTATCTACTGACCTGCCAGGCATAAATAATAGATGGGAAAGGAGCAGCACTCTCAGTTCTTGCACTGGGGCCTCCTCAATGTGGATATAAACTAAAAAGATTGCAATTTACATTATGCTAACCACATTTTTATGTTTTTCACAAAGGTTAAAACTCTCAGTAGTGTTTGAAATAGTGTCGGTCTTTCACTTAGGCAGTCAAATCCTCTTCTGCAATGGAAGAAAAATATAGGGAAATAAAACATTGGTATTTATGTTCTGACACTAAAAGACTAGTAGCATTTCATACCTACTTTACATTCAGTCTTCAAAATGGTAAATGATCAAAGGAGATGTAAGGCAGGGCAGAATCAGACCTAGAAGACTTGGGATATAAACCTAAGGTAACTTGCATCAATAAGAAACTCTATACGTGTCAGTGGAGCTAAACTAGGTCCTGATGTGGTTTTAGTCTTGCCGTTCCTGCACAAAGAACCTCTGAGCTGTCCTTGAAGCTCCCCATGTGTGATGGGGCTGGCTTTGGTATGTGTCAGGGTAATCTTATTAAGATTAGGCTAGATTTAGATAAAATGAGATTTACTCATTTGATTGATTTAATAAGCATGTGCATAGATTCACATAGATGAGCAGACTTAGAAATCTCTGAGCGTGAAACCAGAGCTCAGGATGACCAAAGCAACTGGACTCTTGCTCTTTGCACCAGATAAAACTGCATGGTGCCACAGATGGACTCAGAGGATGAAAAATCTCTGAAAAATTGTAATTGTTGCAAAGGGACAGATTGTTCTTGAGCTCCTTGTGGATCTTGTGGTGGCTTTGTCACCTTTATCGATGGTTCTGTGCTAGCATGTGCAGGACTGTAGGTCGTGCTGATCTGGAATGAATAGCCAGGCTGCTTTAACTTGATGGCCACTGTGGGTTTCTCTCCCAATTTCAGTGCTATTTTCCCACTTTTCTGTTTCATTTAATTGTTTGTTACTCAGAGGAATGCTTCTGACTTGGGCACTAAATATTTTTACATGCTGAGGGTTAACCACTGAAGAAGTTAAGTTTCTTTTTTAATGAAAAAGGAAACCCACATGTGCTCCTCAGGAGGGCTTCCTCTCCAACAGCCGGCACGTATCAGCAATTATCCTTTAGAGGGAAAAGCTGCCTAATTACTCTATTACCTCAAGTGCAGAGTACTCACCTGGGAAGCCACCAGATCAAGGTTCAGGTCCCATCACTGACTTTAATATTAATTTATGACTTGGCATGTGTGTCTGATAATCAAATAATGATCTGCTCTTGCAGAGCTTAGGTAGCTGTGGATCTCCAGCGAGCTGAAGGCTCATTCTGTAGGAGACTGCTTACTACCAGCACTCTGGTTTTACTTCTTTCCAAACTATCTTGTTGGGGTGTAAGTTAGCAAAAGATGTTACTCGAGTCATCCAGTAACGGTAAGTTTAGCTTAACCTTGGAAAATAGAAAGAAGCAAGGCAATCACCTTAGAATATCTGCTTTTCTTCTTTCCCTCTCAAATACAGATATCTACCTACTCTATTTTGAGAAAGTTCTGATTTTGTGTCCCTTTCTCCTGCCACCTATACAAAGCGTTATACTATACTATTATGGCATTAGTTTATTAAAAGTTTCAGCTATAGCTGGAGAGTTGGTGTGTACAGATTTCTCACAACTACTGTAACTTCTGTGTGGACATCTTTTGTTGCGATATTTTCTTTCTGAAAGGCTTGTTAGCCCTTGAAATTTTTCTTGACTGGGTTATGCAAGTGCCTTCTCTAGGGAGAAATGGGTCTTCTATCCTAGGTTGGATTTCAGTTGTACAAACTGAGTGAAAGTAAAAGAAAAAAAGACTGAGTCTTGGCTTTTGAAATGCATTAGTGTTATCTGTAGACTGGTATTTTCAGAGTAGTTCAGGTAGTGTTCTTTCTGTTATTTTTACATACAAAATATATGTTCACCAACATATTTGACAGCTGACATATGAAAAGCCAGTTTCTTGTTTATAATGTTTAAACTGTAGGCAACATTTCTTTTTATATAACTGCAATACTTAATAACTAAAACACGAATTTCAATAAGTTTGTTTATTAAAACAAGACGACCAGTTATTAAGCGAGAATTACATTTTGCATAAGCACAAGAAGTTATTTTGTTATTTGTATAGTAATTACCAGAAGCATCCCACTAATAATAATCAGATATGCCAAGTAAGTTCCTCGTGTTGCTGGGTTGTTTAAATGCCATCAACTACTCCAGGCTAATGCAATTCTGCTCGAGTAAAGGCTCGAAATGGCACATGGGCTGTTTTGGAGAGACCCAACTGTGCAGGAGAGGCGAGGGAAGGCCTGAAACAAGGAGGTCATCAGCTGATGAGCAGAGGATTTGGGAATGCAACAGAACATCAACCCCTTTGCATGTGAACCACTATGCAGCTCCAGAAGAGGGGATAGTGAAAGCAGGAATTAATGTGCCCTACTGAGGAATTGGTCTTATGCTAATGATGGGAACCTAAATCTGAATATATGTGTAATTAGGAGGCATGAGTAGTAATTATGCAGTCAGGAAATGCATGTGAGTAACCTGAAATGAAAGAATTTCTGTAACTGATAGTGAACGTGTGAGATGGCAAGCAGAGAGCTGGCTGAATGCATCTCGGGAGCTTTAGGTTTTTGAACAGATCTCAGGTTGCCTTTGGAAAGTTTGCTTGTGGCCATCAGGCTTTGGATTCTCTTTCTAGTTTAATACTGCAGTTATGGGAGGTATAGTGGAAGGGAGGTACAGTTGGGCATATCCAAGTGTCACAGTGATACTTGTCATGTTGGTTGTTTGCTGCACTTAGATTTCAGAATATGTGTTTACAGCATCTGCTGAGAATTTAGGAGATTGTAGGAGGGAAATTCAGCACGCTCGTAAAGCTTAAGCCATGCAGGAGTGCCAAAATGTATACATAGAACGGTAATAATCCAGAAATTCAAATTCTGTGTTCAGTGTTCTTTATCAAATTAATTCCTGCTTCGGAGAGCTAAAATAGTTTGATCTACTCAAAGGAGATCTGTAGTATTTGATGTATATTGCACCCAAGTCTATAGTGACTATAAGCCAATTTGGCTAGAGATTACATAAGCATAATTCATATTGCTTACAGTGGGAGACAGTGAGTCATCTGTTGATTTCAAGAAGAGGAATGAAATTTCCATATAGCTAGGAGGAAATTATTTTTAGATCAAAGCTTTTTTTTTTCCTATAAAAAAATTAGTATTTTAAATGAATATTGTTCATCCAGAAGCCATTTCTGTCTTGCTGAAGCTCCTCTGCTTCAGCCAGATGTGGCAGCTCCCGTCAAAGGTGTGAGCCACGGAATAGTGTGGAATAGAGAAATACCGTTTGTATTGCGAACATGCACCTTGACCATCCTGCCCTCTTCCCTGCACATGCGATCCACCTTAAATGTTCTCATCAGTTGCAAGAGAAAGCTGAAATCGGGAACAGTGAAAAAGGGATGAACGGACAATATTTCTGTCGATGACCATTGAGCCTCCCCCACCAAGGCTCCTTTTTCTGCGGTCAGAATGAATTGCCAATTACCTTCCAGAAGAAAAGCTAATTATTCTCTTCTTTGAGATTGAGCTCGTTCCCTGGAAAGTTTAGCCATGGTTCTGCTGGAAGCCTAGAGGTATTTTCTTGTCGTGGTCGAGGTGCTCGCAGCTCACGCGTGGCTCTCCAGCTAACCCTGCCCCGGGTCAATCCTCTGCTCTGTTAAACTGTTGATCTGTAGAGTTGCTCCTGGGCTGTGCCTGGCAGGATCCTTCTGAGTCGGCATCTCTTTGTGTCATGGAAGGGTGACCAAGGAGCTTGTTAAGCTAAGCTCTTGGCTAAGAGACTAACTTTAAGTCCAGCTGCTCACCGCTGTGTTTTAGGCTTTTGGAAGCAATAGTACTTGCTCTGCTGTCTCAAACTTCTTTATTTAGCCTCTTTTTTTTTTTTTTTTTCTGACTTTTTGTCCTAGGCATGGCTGAAAAATACTGAAAACTTCAATAAACTCTTTGGTCTTTTGTGCGCTGTAGCAAGGCCCTCACTGGATTCGAAGGCTGCTGGTGTGTGACTTTCCGGGTGGGATGTGGTGTTTGCCTGCTGGTGTGAGTCACGGCATCCTGAATTCACTCAACTGGCCTGTAAACATTTTTTGCTAAACTCTAGAGTTTTTCTGGTTTTAATTTTGGAACAACAGGATCAGCCAAGGTCAAACTGCTTTCCACAATCTTTGGTCTCAACTCGGGCTTTCTGCTCAGCAGCTCAGATTGCTCATCCACAGCTGTGTTCCGCTTGTGGACACGGAGTCCCCTTTTGCAGGCACAAATGACAAAACTGCAGTGCACTGATGGTCTTCAGTGCTGGCAATCCTATTGCAATGCATAATTTGGAGACCCAGCTGTTATATAATGCTGCAAGTTTAGGGAAGTTTTTGTACTCCCGGTTGAGCCTCTTTAGCTTTATAGTTAGTAGTTTAGGTGCAAATTGCATAGTAGACTTACTGGAGATTCACATGGATGGCGAGCTAAAATATCTAGCTGCTACTGTGTTCATTATCTTTATGCACTTAGGTGGATATGCTTGAAACTCACACTGTGTCACACTGCTGTTGCTGTGGTGGTAATTATTGGCTGATTACATATACACTCTCTTAAATGCTCCCCTGTGTTAATTCTGTCCTGCTAATTGCTAATTAATTGAACTTTAAATGGTTCGTAGGTTGGTTTAGGTTTGGCAAAGATCCCAAAAGATTGCCTGTGGATTTTATTTGATCTAAAAAAAAAATAAAAAATCACTTGATGTAGTGGATGATCTCCATTAACTAGATGTTCCTGGCAGGACGTGGGTCCATCCTGCAGCAGGCAGGATCTGAAGGTGCCATGAAGAGACCTCTGCACCTGAGATTTTCACTTCCTATATGCAGTCCACCCTGAAGAGGAAAAAACCTGTTATGAAATGCAAATTCCTCTCAAATTTTCCTCTGCGATGTTGCTGTGATGGCCATGGAAGGCGATTCTGTGCATTGGTCCGTGTCGTTGCTGCTTGGTTCTGGTCTGGCGTTGGCTTCTCCCGCGTCTTGGTGGGCCAGGAGAGCGGCTGTGATGGCTGGGAAGAGGCTCCGTGTCCAACGTCCTCGGGCTGCCCGCGGCTCCCGCCGGCAGCGAGCCGAGTGGAATTTTCCATTTGCCTTCCCACTCCCCGGATAAGCACAGTCCTACTTTCTTCTGCCTCGGGTTTTATATAACCCACAAAAATGACAGATAGCCTTGAATTTGGAAGATTGCATGGGCCTGTTCTCAGCTGAAATGTTCTGTCATCGTTGACGTATGTGCTTAAGCGAGCGCTGAAGTGTGAATGGCCATCTGTCCGGGAAGCACAGCGATCCCGAGCACCGTGACGGGAGCGCGGCAGCGCTTAGTGCTTATAGCAGCTCCAAAATATATATCGAGAGAGTGCTTTTCACACTGCAGGTATTTATAGTCGATGGCTGGCTCTAACTCAGCCATTATCTTGACTCTCTGCCCTGTCTTTTTTCTTGCTTTTCTATATTTGTTCCCTCTCCCCCCTCCCCACGCAGCTTTTTGCAAACGTGCAGCTTCCAATATTTACATCTCTTGTAAAAACAGACAAATAAGCAAACAAAGAGAAATGCCAGTATTTGCTCCCTGAAAAGCCACTGATCTGGGAAGGTGCTGCTTGTTTTTCTCACGGAATGGCGCTCGCTGCCCTGTGGTCCGCAGAGAGCTGCTGGGTCTGATTTTGGGGAGTGAGTGACAAATTGCAGCTTTTGAGGTAATATGCATTGTTTTATCAAATGCCATTTTTGTTTGTTCGCTTTTTGGACTAAACATTTTCTCTAATGCTTAGTCTTAAATATTCATGGCTCTGTCGGCTCTTCTTCCCAGGGTTTTGTGGCACTGAACAAGTCACCCACCTGCTGTGGGTCGGATGCCTTTTTTCAGTGCTCACTTAAATTACTGGCAGTGCAGGTACTTTCTCATGTTATTGGCATTTGGGGGTACACAATTCACTTTTGCTTCAGCTCTTTCAGATTTCCACCTCAATTCCTATACTTGCTGCCCACGTACGCATGCTCTTTTCCATACGTCATATGGATACGCAAGGGCTCTGTTTCAAAGCTGGTGTCAGTCCCGTTGATTTTCCAAGACTAAGCACAGTTTTTCTATGTTAAGTTTAAGCCACAAAATTCAAACTTGTAGAGTAGCAGATACAGATATATCATAGTAATAGGCAAACCTCTACAAAAATTTTCACTTTCATTAAAGCATGCTTCTTCATAGCAGGGTTCTCTGTAAATCACTAAGTCTCTGTGGAAAACTGAAGAGATAATTAGACAGCAGAATATAACTGCAATTTATTTTATTTTTGACTTTACAGTTTAAAGAGCACCTAAGACAGAAAAATATGTAGGAAGCCAATTAAAGCGAGGACATTTTTTTCCTCCTTTGTGTTTGGCACACGGTTCAGAGAGCACAGCAGCTTTGTGTTCTTATTTATTTATTTATTTAGAGTGTAATCTGAGGAAATGAACCGTGAAACGCAATTAATGAAATAGCTGTGCTGAACGGCATAAACTGGTGTCTGCACAGCTGCCACTCATGTCACAAATGCATCTCTTGCCTAATGTCCACCAGGAGAGTCGTTAGCCAGCCGCCTTTGCAGAGGGCCTCCTGCGCTTCAATTTCGCTCTATAATGGAGCGGGGAGCTGGCTGGGTAGCCTTGCAGTGGTTTTTTTTGGTTTTTTATTTTTATTTTATTTTTTTTTTTTATTTTTTTTTTTTTTTTTTTTCTCTCTCCCCCCCCTTCAGCAAAACTACTGTGAAAGTGGAATAGCTGTTATGGAAATGTTGTGTGCTGAGGTAGGGGTACGTGGGCAGTTGCTCCAAGATGGAAATCGTGGTGCAGAGGAGGGCTGAGGGTGCCCCATTTGGCTCCTGGACCACAACCCTGGGCTTCCAAACCTTCCATCTTTCCTAGGAATTAAGGGTTGGAGGAGGCTAAGGGACACCCCTTCAATGAGCACTGAGGGTTGCCAGCGAGAGCGGCTTTATCAAGATAAATCTATGTTGCTCAGGAGGATATTAATAAATTATTTGGTAATGAAAAATGTGAGAGGAACCCTGCTCGTGCATCAAGGCCCGATGATTGTTTTGATAGATGCGGTGGCAAGTGTTTCCTGACAAGGCAGAAATGAAAAACATGGCTCGTGGACCTTTAAGGGTGTCCCCAGAGGAGAAGGCGAGTTGCTGAGCGCTGCGAAAAGAGGAGAGGGGAAGAGAAGCTGGAAGGACTCGGTGTCACCAGCCAGATGGATGGGCCGGGCCGTTTAACAGGCCCGGGAGTTCAGTGTGAGAAGCAGAGCGGGGAAGGAGGCGCCTTCCGCTAGGTGGGACAAGGAGCGTCGCAGCAGCAACCTGGAGATGGGGTCAAGCGTCAGGAATTTTAAGAAGGGGAATGGGGGAAAAATAGCAGGCTTTGGATTTAAAAAGAAAAAAAAAATAACTTTTTTTTTTTTTTTTTTTTGCCGTATTTCAGAAGTAATGATGATAAAAGGTAAATGAGTGCAATTGAAAATGTCACCTTATTCCTTTAAAATCTGCATAGAGAGGAAAAAGATTAGACTTTGGAGGCACACTGTTAAAAAATAAGACTAGTCAGAGACTAGGTATTAGAGATAAAGTTGGAGAAAAAAGGATGATATTCAGGGGGCAAGGAGGAAGTCCTTGATGAATTGGAGAAATATATTCAGTGCTCAGCTCTGCTAGAGCTCCCATATATCCGAGTTATCTTTTTTTTCCCTTGTGCTGTAGGTGTTTTTGATGCTCCTTAAGTACCTAGCATTCAAAATGGGCCAATACAAACTGGGAAGCAAGGCTAATGCTTCAAAAATGTGCAACAGCACTTTCTATGAATTGAAGAGTGAAGGAAAGTAGTTGTAAAGTGGGACAGGCTTTTTTTGTGCTGATTCTTCCCAGCGTTCATACTTGAGGCCTATTTTCATGTGCATCTATTTACATGCATCTTTTGAGTGTAAAAAGGCAGCGTTTTGATTTCTGGCTCTTCTAGCCCCTTTTTACAGGCTTCAGACCCGTTTGGAACATCGTTTTTCAAACTGGAAGCGAGCAAATGCTCATATCCTTTCAAAATGAGTGACCCCCAAAGGGGCAAGGAGCAGAAGTCAAATTCATTGCAGGTGGGTAATCTCTAAAGATAAAAGGAGATGGTGCTGATGTGATCTTTAAATGGCTGTGGATTAAACTCCGTTTAGAAAATGGTTTTTGAAAAGTAAAGACTCATGGAGTGTGTATCCATGATGGTGCACGTGTGTGCATGGACCTGTGTAGGAAGGTGTTCAGCTTCTCAGGTGTTTTCTTCCCATTTCATATTGTTGTAAGTACAGGGCAATCATTTGCTGGATGTCAGGAAGGCCTAGCATCTGATCTTGAAGGGGAACATGATAGATGATCTAGCAGGGGGTTCAGCAAGCATCACATATAGCTTTAAACTGTCATTACAGAGAAAAATCTAGGAAGGTGACATTTGGTGACATGCTGGGTGACATTTGAAATGACAGCTCTTGCTTTCAGATGTAGCCTTCCCTCCTGTTGTGAGTTGGGAGGAATGTGTGCTGTGGCAAGGATTTTTTATTGATGACCCTTATGCCTGCCATAAGGAGGCGGCACGTCTGCACATGGTCCTGTCGCACCTATCGAGCGCCAACTGAGGGCAAAGGGGAGCTAGAGAGAGCGTTTGCTGTGCATGCCATGATCTGAATTACCAGCATCTGTGGAGGAGCTGTAACCTCTGCTCTACTGCTTCTAAAGAGTTGGCTGAGGAGGGAATGAATAGCAGCAAAAAAAGAACCCATTGGAGGAATATATCTACCTTATTGCATAGGTTTGCAGGATTTGAAAGTTTCAGGAGTGATAAAAAGAGCAGTTTAATGCTTCATGAATGTGGCGTTCCACAAACAGAAGTCCACTAGGAAAACAAGAATCATCTTAATAGATTAGCCAGTATTCTATCTAATTGCCTGTCCTATTTCTCAAGGCCTATATGAGCAACAGTAATTCTGGTTTACAAAGTAGGTAGAAAAGAGTAGATATTGGTTGTGGGAGGGAGGAACAGTGTACTGATCCCCATAGCAAGGGGCATTAGATGGAACATGGGAAACCTGTCATCTGTACGTAGCTGTTTCACAGCATCTTGTATATGTAGGGGATAGTTTGGATCAGCCGTCTCTTGCCTGGATTCTTTGTCGGGAACCTTCTTATGAATCAAAAGCTCTAGCAAACCTCATGGAAAATCCTTTGATTTTCATCATAGTGGGAAAAAAAAAGTTCTGTTTGCTCAGTGATGATCTCCACAAGAGCACTGCATTCAGACACAATAAGAACTACCAGCATCCCGTATTTTCGTTAGAAAACAGCTTACAGCTTCAGGAGTCTGTCCAGACATTGCTCTCTGATATTTACATCCAAAGAAACTCTAGAAGACTTTGCTGTTATTAATGTGCAGAAGACTTTTGAGGTCTCCTGAAGCTCTTGGCCTCAACATCTGTATCTGAATTCTAGGCGTTGTTATAGTTTCAAGATGCAATGCAAATTAGTACTCATTCAACTGGCCAACATCTCTCTAGATTTCTTTCATCCCAAGCAACAGCAAGACACTTCAGTCAAGCTCTTTTTGTTTGTATTTCACCTGAAAGGCAGCTCCTTTCTCCTTGGCTTCTAATTGTTGAGCCTACACTAAGTTCAATGGGTCAGTTGCCATACCTTGTGTATCTCTGTAAATCCAGGGTGGGCAGCTTGAAAAAGAAAATAATATTGTTAATTCTCTGGAGAAGCCAGGGTGATTATTGCATATGACCATGGTGTTTGCTGAAGTTGTTATCTAGTCATCCTAATACTTCAGTTGATGAGAAGGGAGTGAGGGCTAATTTTTGAGTGATGCATCAAACTTATTCTCTTCATTTTTATTAACATGTATATTAGCAGTCCTCAATTAGAAAAGCATTAGCCAACCCACTATTTTATCCATGTCTGATCTTTGAGGCTACTTTTTTTTTTTTTTTAAATCGTGATATAGAGAGGTTTATTAAACCTGCAAATGTTTCCAGATTTGGAGAAATCTAGATACTGGCTTACAGGAGAGCAAGTCTGATGGTCAGATATATTGTTCTGTTGTTATAAGATAGTGCTCAACAGAGAAGAGCAAAATATGAGGCTTACATAGGGATAATCAAATGCCAAAAAACAGAGTAGAAAACCTGTCTAGATGGAAATTCATTGGAAAGAATCTCAATCTAGTGTTCCAGCTCTTTCTTTTAGAAGCAGCACCAATGAGCACTTTTCACCAACCATGGTGCCTAGCTTTTGCAACCATTACTCTTACTCAAAAATACCATTTTATTTTTTGTTCTGGTTTTGTTTTCAGTTGGATCAGCAGCTCAGCCTGCAGATGTGTCTTACAGACATGTGCAGGCAGAGTCAAGCCATAAATGCACCTTTTGGCAGGAACATTGCCCTAAGCTTCAACTAGCTATAAAACTATTCATGTGTTCTCCAGGTTGATAGCAGGTGGGGTAAGAAATTCTTATTATGGAGAGGAAAATTCTTGTGAAATGTTAGGAAAAGCCTGATTTTGGTCATGAGATGTTGGAGCAGAGCGGCTGGGGAGGCTGCAGAGCTTCTGCCACTGCTGGTCTGTGAGAACCTCTGACACTCGCACATCAGCTGATTAACCCTAAGTGTATGTTTTTCTGCCTGAAAGCAAGGAAACAGATTTAACTGATGTCTTGAGGTCACTTCTAGTCCTCTGATTCATATCCCTTGCCTATTTATTGTGCAAAATGAGTAGTTTTTTTTCTTTTAAGGCATGAAAACTGAATTCCTGAATTTTGCAGAAATCATTCTTCTCTTTCATTCCTTTCATTGTTAATCTCATCACTGTAGGCAACTGGATTAGCCTCCTTCTGTTTGATCAGTGTGGGGGAAAAAGGAGGAGGAAAGAACATTAATCATACCAAATTTCTCTCTCAGCAATTTGACAATAAAATAGCATTTACGAAGAACTTGGGTCATACAATATATACTTGCCTGTCATTAAAAGAATCACTTTCCAAGCAGTTTTATTAATAGCAGCACTCTGAAAAAGTGTCAGTGTGACCCCACGTTCCACAATAATCCTACAAAGATGTTTTTGAGGGTTACCTTCATCTTGATATTTACCACTAGAAAATGCCAATCCTGAATGAGCATCCCAGTTTGTTTCTACAGAAATTATGGACTTGCCTCTATGCAATGTTATATATATATTTTTTTCTTTTTGTGAAAATGGTGCTGTTTTGTAGAGAATTATGGTTAACTGTTTATTTTTGTGTCAGAAAGGACTGATGAATGTTGATACAAAAAAGCATGGAGAAATTTGCACTCATGAACTCTTAAATTGTATTTTTTTTTTTTAACTTAGAAGTAACACTAAATTTTCAGGTTATTTTTGTGTTTTAACGTGAAGGAAGAATGGAGAGAGCTGCAGGGTATTGTCAATTCTATAAGCTACTGTATTTTGTATTTATATTTAGCGCAGAGACTTCCATAACTTTTGAAATTAGTAGTTCAGGCCTGCAGATCTTATGGATAGGGGCACAGTACCAACATCCCAAGTAGATGGGACTAAGAGAAGTCTTGCTCTTAGCAGGAATAATTTGCTTGGAATAACCATTTGGATTCCGTGGAGATTGATGCCTGGCTAGAACACAGAGTCAAAGTAATGCTGCAAAAAACCCTCTAGGGCTGTTTATTTCCTCTTCAGACAGAAATGATGATTACTGCTCCCAGTGCTGTAGCACATCACAGTCCTTTTTATTCATCCAATAAACTGTTTTGCTTTTTTTTCCTTTTGTTAATTAATGAATAAGAAATGCATTTCCTCAAGGTCACAGTGGTCTTGATTCATGACTTCTTGCCTATGCACCTCCTAAATCCAGTTGTACGGAGGCCCTCGGCGCACAAGGAGCGAGACTTTTTAATGACTTTCTGATGGAATCTGGGGCATGGACAAACTCAGACAATCAGCAGGAGATTATTGGTATGAAAATCCAGAGAGGCTGCAAGGTCCTGCATAATAGTTACAGTAGCTCTTTGAAAAGGTAATAGCATATATGTGATGGCAAATAGATCCCTCAGTCTATGAATTTTAAAATGCAATATGCAGTGTAGAACAATATAAAGCCAGAAAGCCTGCAATTTATCTGCACTTTGTTGCCTTAACTCAAATACAAAGGTAGTGGTATTATGCCGTATGAGAAGGAAGGTTTGATTTAGTATTTTCTCCTTCTGAATTGGAGACCAAGAGGCAAACATCTTTTTACTGATAGTAGTCCATGTAATTTCATTATTTTCACTAAATAAATAAATAAGGTGAGGAAATAGATCTGTATGCTTATTACAGTTTTATAAATGTATTGATTCTGGTAAGACTAACGATGTGCTTCAGTGGAATGGTAAATTAGGTTAAACTTAAGCAATTACGGATATACTTTGCTGGGGGGGGTGCAATTTATGAGTCTCTTTGAGTGTATTCTGTGCATTTTTAGAAACGGACTGCAAAGATTCCACGAGAACAGGACTGAGCTAAAACATCACAAAAAGTTTGAGAAACGGGTATCAAACCGGCCTGCACTCCGAGTATTGTGGTACAGAATTGATCTGTATTTTCTGGTGAGGAAATTTCACTTTGCATGCAAACCTAAAATATTATTTAGGTGAAATGAAGAATATAGCGTAATACTTACCGTGTTTGTCTAGAGCAGGGGAAGCAATTCACATTGCTGCTGTGGCAAACTGGAGCTTGTGTGGTCCAGAGCTTTTCCCTTTTCCCTTTGTGCCAGGCAGGAGTGGGAGCAGGAGCCGAGGGGGGAACTTGTTTGTTTGGGCCCAGCTGAAGAATTTACTCCAGTACTTTAGTCTGAAGAAAATAAACTGTGCTTCTGCCCACAACTACATAATTACATTGTACTCTAATATCTCTCGACTTCAAAACGACAGCTAAAGCAGATTAAAGCTGTTTACAGCCTATGGGAAGTAGTATGGTGGCTGCTGGCAATATTTCTTTCTCGCTCAGTAACCAAAGTCCGGTCATAAATCTATATTCTTCTTCAAGGAGGAAGGCTGTGATTAAAGGATTCCTCCTACAGCTGTGGCTTGGTGATAAGAGCTTTATGTTCAGACCCTCCTAAGCGACAAAAAGAAAAAAAAAATCATTTTTCATTAAGTTAGCTACTCTAATTTGGGCGGGGGGGGACGAGGGGACCAGACAAGTAGTTTGGTCAATGACTTAGTGTAGATTTGGTGGAGAGCATTGTGTGCTGCTTCCGAGCAGCAGCTGGGATTTGGGAGATAGAGGGCAGCCCGCGACCCACCCCACTGCACCCCTGCACAGCGACGGTTGCCTCTGCACGGTGGGTATTGTGGATTTAGAGAAGTTTCCTTCTTGAGTAGTTGTTCCCCATCTCCCGTGGTGGAGGTGGAGGCGTTCCCTCTGGGAAAGCTGCAACTGGGAACCAGTGATGGGCAAGAGGAGAAGACACCCCAAAGCTCGGTGATGTTGAGGGGCTTTTTATGGTGGTGCAGGCGCCGTGGAGGGTGGAGGAGGGCACCTGAGGAGCTCGGAGGACTCTGAGCAAAGATTTCAAAGGCTTAGAGCCGTATGGGGCTGTTTGACATCACTGTACTTGGCAGAGCATAAAATGAGTGGTTTTTAGGAGACTTCAGCCCTGGAGAAACAACAGCACAACTGAACAGAAAGCCCTGAAGCGAAGCCAGCAGCCAGGCTTGCAACTGGTCCATGGGCATTTGAGGGTCTGGGCGTTCCTCATGGCAGGTCCTGCCTGATTATTTCCTGTTAGGCCAATTAAGTCGCCAAAATCATTGTGGGAATAATACCACGCCTGATACAAGAAGGAAACAGGAGCAAACTCTAATCCTGTAGCAACTGCAGGCAGAAGTTATCTCTCCGTGCCCCAGTTCTTCTTTAATTCATCAGTGACAAAGGGCATAGTCAGAGATCCAGGGAAATGTTTTTATATTTTCTTAATTTTTAAATTATAATATATTTATACAGGAATCTTTGCTGGTGCTAAGTTTACCATGCTCAGTGTTTAATTTGCATAATAAAGTGCTGTGCAAAATGGGATGAGGGTTAATCAAAGGGTTTTATCACTCTTTTTAATTATCTTCATTATGTCGGAACAAGATGTAAATTTTAATTTCACCTTGTTAGCTAACGTTTTTCACCAAAAGTTTGGATTTGCTAATCATCTGTCATTTTTAATAGGAGCAGATGCTAGTGAGTTTTAAGAACCTAAATGCCTCAAATATCATTGGCATTATTAATTTGATTGATATACAATTTAATACAACGAAGCAATTATTAGTGTCATTTCGCATCAGTGTCGATATTTGGAAAGGTAGCGGTGTAAGTGAGAAAAGCAATGCAAGGAATGGGAGATTTTTTTTTTCCTGGGACCTGCTTTTGAATATAGCTACTTTTAAGTTTGCTGCTGTGAACACTCTCCTCCTCCTTCCCATGCAATTCTTAGTCCCAGCTCTCACCTGAAAGTTATTTCCTAGAGGCACATAGTTATCTTGCCTTGTGTAAGGCAAGCAGTAGGCTCACTCTGCGCCCGAAGACATTTACCCACAGTGTTTTATATGTTACATTTATCAACTCTTCCAATCGTGGAGAAGCCAACTGAAAAACATACCTGCTAATGGAAAAGAACTATTAAAGCACGAGTGTGTGTGTGCACCTAGTGCTAAGCCGGCTGCGTCCAGCTACGCCATAAATCACAGTTAAATGATTATGTTCCACCAGAGTAAGTGCCAAAAGAGTAAACTTCCAACCAACACGGAAAATATGCTAACACAGGGGGAAAGTCCTGATGCTCAGCTAGTGTTCTTCAGCTCTGTGAGTTGATGCTAATCTGAGGAAATGGCTTTTTGGGGATTTTTTTTTTTATTATTCTGTGGTGGCTGCAAAGCGATGACTTTGCTTTCCT
>JAVCKT010012494.1:0-10320 GCA_032273925.1 Rhynchotus rufescens | reverse complement strand
TCCTTCCTTGAGTATGTGTTGGTAAGAGATGCACACATTTTCCTCCAACTTGGAGCTACTCACACTTTCAGCCGCTAATATCTAATTCAGAAAGTCTGAATTTCAGCCATCATATAAGCAAGGATACGGGTTCATGGTTAGCTACAACATGGTATACCAAGGCAAGAATGCCAGATTTCTATTATCATGGCAAGATTTCACGACTATATTAAGCCAAGTTGCTTGACAGCTATGAAAAAGACAGCTTCATCCACTTTTATCTGAACACTGACCTTTTCAAGAAATAATAGGATATATCCTGCCATCATTCCTCACATGAAACTCCTGTTGAGGTCAATAGGAGTTTGGCATAAAAATGTGAAATCAGTACTTGGCCCATAATGTTTAGTGCCGCATAACAGGCTATTGGGAAAGGATCCAATGTTAAGCATCAGTTCTCATTAATTACACTGCAGATACCATTTCTAAAGGCTTTCTATCATTTATTGTGCAAATTAAATACTGAGAGCCAGATCCTGAGCTGATGTAAATCAGAATATGCTGATGAAGTCAAAGAAATAAGGTCAATACAGACCTGTCAATGAACTCAATACAGATAAGTCAAATTACACCACAGAGAATCTGGCCCAACGAATAATTCTCCTGTTTAATCAACATTGCAGATTTTTTATCTGCAGTGGCTGATCTTTGCTGCGTATTCTGTGCTTCTTCATATGTGGAAGGTCAAAAGATGAAATCGGTGGAAACCCTGTGCAAAGAATATACAACAGAAAGCTGAAGCATGAATAAATCCACTTCTGGACAGTAATACAGCATTTTGCCCCAGCATAATAAATAACTTTCTCTTCTAAGTCCAGTGGCTTTGATTTTTGTCATTAAGAAGCTTTTATATTGTCTTAAATATTGTAATTTACTATGTTATAAGCTTCTACTTACAAATCAGAATACAGGGCATGATCGGTTTTGTAACTCATCTACTTACTGTGCTGAATTTTACAGTCCTCTGAGTTATGTGCAAAAGGAAATAGCTCGAACATTTATTCTGAGATGGAGTCACTATTAAGTATGTATCTTTCCTTCCTCTATCTGAAGCTGAATTATCCATTCCGGAGTCCTGACTAATATATCTGGATTCACATTCCCACGAAAATATATTTGAAATACCTTACCGCTTACAAGCTTTTAACGTAAGTATTTCTGAATGTCAAAAGCCACAAATTCTCTACACAAGCATCCAGTGAAAGAGATAAAAACATTCGGAGAATAGTTTTAATTAAGTTGTAGAAATCATTTTTCCAAGTCACAAATATTACTATTTTTAATAATAATAATTCATAGGACTGCTCTGCGCTAATGAGAAGACGGGACTCTGCAGCACTAAGCACTGCGCAAACGCAGATCAAGGCGACCATCTCCTCCCCAAAAAAGTAATGATCCAAGTAATAATTCCTGTCACAGCCTCTCTTACGTTCCCAAGAACAGAGCCTAGCCTGCCATTGAAGTGTACTGCAGAAGCTGAATTAATATTTTATGTTAAGTCATCCCTTCTCTGTGTATAATTTGGGCAATAATGCTTGCAGGAAGCCATTACCACCTCGGTATTTATTTTGTAATACTGAAAAACTCAAATAAGTTTAGAGCCTCCAGGATTCTGACACATCTAGAAAAACACTAGATGGAGCATTTTCTGCTGCTGGCCCCATATGAAAGGCAGGGTGGTGGCCTCCTCCATATTTGTAATACACTTTCAACTCATTTGAAAACCATCAAAGTACAAAGTGATCTTAAATATAGAACCTGCATGGCAACATTTGAATTAAAAAGCTCTTAGGAAAGAGCTTGGAGAGCATTTATAATACATTTCAAAAGGTCTTGGAAAGAAGGATGGGTCACATCGGCAGCATGGTAAATTGGGTAAAAGAGAGTTTCCCAAGACAACTCCAAGCAAAATGAAAGTGATTGGAAATGTCACAATTAATTAATAATTAGTGTCAATCATAATGTCTTTTAGAGCATCCTTTATCTCAGAGGATCCTAAAGCACTTTGTAATTCTTACATTCTTTTATCTTTAATGTGCTGCCGTATTTCTGGGAAAGCATTGTACTAATGCACTGTACACAGTAGCAGAGCATGGAATATTGTCAAAAACACAGAAAGTAAAGCATACCACCAAACTTTTTTGTTTTTTGGCTGAAATTTGAGCAAGAAAATAAGTGTTTGTGGCTAAGCTAGCAGAATACATTTTCAATACCTGTTATCCATCTGTTTTGCCTCAGCCTCAAATCAAGGACTTTTAGCACTACTGTCCATTTCATATCAACTCATTTCATATCAGCTCAGAAGTGGAGCATTAATTACCAAATCAGTAGGATTTGGCAATTCAAAATCCATGTGCTATCCCGAGGTTTCCTGTGCATGTACTATCTTAGATCAAGATTATTTGGTTTATGAGTCCTGAAATTATCCCAGCCCTGCTGGCACAGCAAACCACACGTTCCTCTTACCAAAGAGTCAGTAATCTACCAAAGAGACTCCTGAAACCTTCCTAATACCTAAAAGTCTGAAGAAGAGGACAGGTAGTAAAATGGATAATAAGCTTTAAATAAAGAAACAATAATAGACAGGGAAATGGACTGCCAAAGAAAAATCCTTATGAACCTAGCTCTGAGAAATAATTTTGCTTAACAAATATTATGCAAAAATGCATCCTAAAAATATGGAAGTGGACCTAAACAAAACCCTGTCACCACGTATAAAACATTTCCGCTTGGTTTATACTTCAGTATCTTCCCACATATGTGCCCTGACCCCTGTGTCATTCTTAAAAAAAGAAAAGAAATCCAATGAAAGAGCAATGCAAAGTTAATCCTTTCCTTTGCCCTCGAGGAAGCCTGTGCAGAAGCACATCTGGTGTCAGTGGGATGCAAAGCAAAAGGGAAAGTGCTCCTTTCCACTAAACCCATGATTTTGTCTGGGGAGGAGTTTGCACTCTGTGACCACACATTTCATCCCCTCGCTTTCCATGCCTGGAGAGTATAAATATATTTACGCTGCAAGAGTTCAGACTAAGAAAATGATGCACCTGCAAAGAAGAGCATATACAACTTCATTTGAAATGCTTAATAATCTCCCTCTTTTCTAGTCATGCAGCTGAAAATACCGCTTTTACAGAGAATTTTCTAATTTTGATGAAGGTACAACGAATAGCAGCTTAGTTACTCAAAGTCTACTTAATCAAATTACTGTAACTTAAAAATCAGTTGTTCTCTTGAACTCAATAAGTCTCAGATCAGGACTGCTTTCCAGAGCATGAAACCCTTCTGTACCTCCATTAGCTTGCCTAGGCCATACCTCCACTTCGCCTTTGAATTTCTCCTCCCTAGGCACCAGACTTCCAGACCCGCTTGATGCGTTTCAGAAAGCGGTGCAGGCGAAGAACACTCTAATGCTACACAGCCTACGTTAACTGTTTTTGTCTTTTCTGTTCTTTCCTAGAAACCATCTAAGCCGTGCACGTGGGGATCTCCTCCATCCCTGGGCACGGCATGCGCACACGGAATAGTCAAGGTTGGAAGGGACCTCTAGAGATCATCTAGTCCACACCCAGCCCCTCACGCGCGCACCAAGGATTATTTTATCCCGACTTTCAGCTGCCAGCTCATTTTCTGCTGCTCTTTATAAAATAACATCCTAAGTAGCCTATTAGCTTTAAGGTCAGAATCTTTGTTTTCTAAACCTCCTCTCCCACGTTCCCTCCACCGCCACCCTTGCGCTTCCTTCCCTTTCATTGCCCTTTTCCATCAATTATCCCAGGGCTGCTGCTCTGCCCCGGTGCCCGCCAGACTGGCTGGTGCAGCGAGCGCCCGGGCTGCTGCTCATCGAGAGTGAGACGGGCTATTTTCACACAAGCGTAGCCATCTACTTGTTTGCCAGTGGGTATGTGCTAATGATTGGCCTTATTCACTCCTCCTTCTTTTTTTTTTTTTTTTTTTTTTAAACTATACTTACCTGAGACAAAACATACGCCTAAAGCAAATCAAGGAGAGCAGTGGTTTTTAACAGCTCCCAGGGATGAAATGCGGTGTAAGAAAAGCTTTCCCCCAACTTTTAGCTCCGTGTTTCCAAGGGGTGTGGAGCCATCAGCCGTCTTTGGCTGTGGGAGGTTTCCAAGAGCCTCCTTTGCTGCCTCAGAACCTGTCTATAAGCCTAGAACTCCTACTCCTGACCTGCTTGCTGATTCAAAATAGTTGCTAGATCCTCTATGAGTAGCCCGGCATCTCCCAGACCCCGACTTGTTTTTCTGTCTGTTCTCTGCATTACTTTCAAGTCATCTTTGACAGAGATTTTTCTTTCTTTGCTGGCAAATTCCAGGAGTTCTCTGCTGTTTTATACTTACTTCCCTTCTCCTTAAATACTCGCTTTAGAATTTTATTCTTTCACCAGGGAACTAAAGCTGACCGGTTCTGTTGGTTAAAATAATATATATATTTACTGCGGAAAGATCTTTCTTAGATCAGCTTAAAAGTTCTGCATGACTTTTGCATCTGCTCTCTGAAGTCTTAATCTTTGAAAGTGCTCATAAACAAGGCAAATGTCTCAATGATAACTATTCTCTGGCAGATTTGGGAGTTAAATTCAAGCAGCACTTATCTTGCCACCAATGAGAAAGATTTACCTTATTACTTATTGTTGCCATTGACAAGAATTGGCCCCGTAAATTTCCAGCATACAAAGGGAAACAGATCCAACTAAAACTTTTCATATAAAAATAGAGCTTGGATCAAAGCAATCTTGACTTGTATTGTGACCTGTGATAGTGAGAATACTGTAAATACTGTATATCACAAGCAAAATAATAGACATACTGAGGGAAAGCCAAACAGATCATTTCAAAAAAAAAAAAAAAAAAGGAAAAAATCTTTCCTACCACAGAGTTAAAAAGACCTTGCCCCTGGATTTGTTTGCAGTGCTTTGCTTAAGGTTTAATTCTATTGATTACACATTCCATTTTCCAAAGTGCCATTTGCCTGAAGGAGCAGGTGGTGTTTGCTGTTTCCATTTAACTGATATATTAGCCATGTGGTGCACTGCATCAGTGGGCAGTATTAATCAATTTACGGCAAGATGACAGAGAGAATCACTCACAGCAAAATTGCAAGGGGGAAAAAAAGGACAAAAGCAGGAAAATAATGACCACTAATGGGGAACTTGAAAACAGAGAGAAAAAAAAATCTGTGCTTTTAATACTTCTCTTTCATAGCAAGTGGAATTGAAAGAATTTAGGAATGGCCAATGTTTGTAAGATGACAAACATTGCTATGTCCAGTGTAATACTTTGTGTAAGCACTTTGCTGTTTGGCATTGTGCGATGAACACACAGTCAAAGATCTCAGAGGCTTGCTAAGCTTAGAGGTTCCCTTACATGAAAGCAAAGCCCACCATGCAAGATGAAGGTTGGCAGAGGGCTTCCTTGAAGATGCATTAATTTTCTATATGTGAAAAACATTTCTGTGTGACACTAGTATATATATATTATTTAAAAGAACTTCCTGAATTTCTGAATCTAACAGCTCTAGGACACTGAGGTGATTAGGGTTTTCATGATTAGGCTCCTCCTGATTGCCAGTTTTTATTTTCTTTCCAAAACTTGAACAGTTTGCATGCTGTTTCTGTAACTACACTTCATCAAAAATACATCTTGATTTATATTCAGCGGGAAAATAGAAAAAGATAAGTGCAGAGGTGAGCAAATGACTTCCTATTGGTTTAAAATCTGGAAATTCATATCTGTCTTCAAAACCTATTGCAAAGGAGCCATAGTAACATTTATCTGCATATTTTTGCACTCTCAAATGCCTTCTTTGGGAAAAAAAAAAACAGCATCATTTTCTGTAGCCACAAACACAAAGCAAAAGGAGAGCGGCTCTCATGACGGTTACACCAGAATGTGGCTACTAATTGTATTGATAACATATCCATGTGGCAGGTGGGTTTTGGTCTCCATTCATACATTAAGCACTTGACAGAGCTTTGAGCATCTCCTTGGCCCCAAGACTCTCCCCTACCTCTCAACCATGTGTAAATGTCAAACAAAACAAAACAAACAAAAATCCACCTCTCCTCCTGGGGAAGAAAGAGTAAATATTGTATAAAATATTGTAATTCTAGCAAGTGAGATGGCTTGAGAGAGAAATGGCAATTTTAGTGCATTGCTTTGGACATGCTATGTGAGGAGAAACCTCCAGAGCAGTGAAATACAAGCAGGGAGAGGAACCACTCAGATATACAGCAACAAGTTAGAGCAGGTATGTAGGATGTCTCTGTAGTCTGTCTGTGAAAAGAATACTGTACACAGGTCCCAAACTCCAGACTGGATAAATGTGGAAAAGTGTGCACAGGCCTATAGCCAAGGCTGCCACCTGCAAGGCTGCAGATGAACTTTCACTGTACACAGCCATATTCGTGTGGCATATCTTGTGTGTTCCAGAATGGCTTATAATGGCAGGCAATTAAAAAATAAATATTTGAAATCCAGAAATAATAATAAAATAAAATATGAAAATTTCACAATTTGAACAAGAGCATTAAGAACCTTACAGCTCAGAAAAAAACATTGTGGAACATAAGGTTAGCCAAAATTCCTGTTTCACATAGTTTTGTTACAGAAAAGAGTTAAATTCAACAGTAGCCACTGAAACTCAAGCTAAAACTGTAAAGACTGTGAATCCCTGTAAGAGCGAAGACACCATTTAGGAAAACTGTCAAGTGTTCCTGAGGGGCATGTAATTTATCTTCCTTGTTTCCTATGCACAGTGAACCCCAGAAGCTGACTTATACTTGAATATCTATGTGTTTTTTGCTTGTCTAATATTCTATATTTCCTTAATATTGCAAAGTTCCACGAGACACTGCAACTATGCTTCATAAATTAACAAATAATAATAAAACACAGCTTCAGGAACCTGTCTAAATGATATAATATTAGTATGAATCATCCCATTAATGAGAACCAAGGAAATATTCTACAATGGAGTATGATATTGCATAATTCAATACAATAAAGTTATAACAGCTCTCAGTAGCACCACATCATTAAATAAATTAGGCAAACTTTTCAATTAGACACCACTTTCTGGATTTAATAAACTTGCTAATAGTTTGCTTTCATATCTTTCATGGTTCTTCACATCTCTGGACAAAGGAGTGGTTTGAACATCTGTACAAATTTGCAGAGTGTAAGTGGAGATGATAAGAACGTGAAAAGTAGTCCTGGGAACATCACTTTAAAACATTAAGTGAAATTATATATGGGCTAATTTACAGACTAGGGACTTAGAAAGGAATTTTCTTTTATCCTCACATGGTACTTCATAACAAAACATTATCAGGAAAGGATTTCAAAAAACAGTGCTACCATAGGAACTGCCACAGTAAATGAATCTCATGGACCAAACCCTTCCACTGTTCTTTCCTTAACTATGTCCAAGAGCATATTTTGGAAGCAAATGCAAAGAAGCCCCAAAGTCGTATTTGAGACAGCTGTTCAGGTAAGGTTCCTCCCTCTGGTGTCCTCCTAATTCCCCAAATGAAATATTTTAATGCTGAAGCATATGGTTTAATGTTATCTGAAACTTGTTAGACGACCATAACTCCAGGTAGTCTTGCTAGACTTACTTACAGAAGGCTGTAATTTTATGGGGAATCTTTCTGTAGTTTTGGTCTCAGTCACATTTAGTGCCCAGGAGTTTCGCGTTGGATTTATTTTAGGTGCACTAGTCTATATATTCAAGTAGCAGGAAGTATTCTTGCCATACCATGGTTAATTATTACATTTCCTAGAGATTTATGTCTGTTTGCTGTCCTATTTGCTGCAAGGAGCTACGTAAACGAGACGATGCTTCTCTGTTCCTTTTAGAGCAGGCCCATGTTTCATGGGATGCAGGGGAACTGGGGGCTGCCCACGAGTTGCTGGGGAAGGATGATTCCTAATTAAGAGATAATGTCAGCAGAAGAACTTTGTCACAGGATAATTATCCTCTGCTGCTACATAAATACGGAAGCAAAACTTAGGCAGTTTCTGAAAATAAAAGGTGAGGTGATGCCAAATTGTTTATATTCAGGAAGGGAAACATTTATCCCACTGCAGTATTTCTATTTTTTATTTTTTTCTTAATTAAACAAAAACAATCCTTCCCAAACAAAAAAATCCTCATTCATGCCCTTGGTCTTGCAAACCAAAATGAATGTACAATCCTCACTGAAAACAAAAACCAGCGTTTTAAAAGAGTATAACAAAATCCACAGAATGGAAATAATAAGGTTTTGAGAATGTGGTCAAAATGTTTAGCAATATTTTCCCACATACTAATAACCAAATTACCAACTATAATGACTCAAACTACCCTATGTGGCAAAATACCTTTCTGTCCATGGATATAAGCCAGTAGGCAATTTCATTTTGTGTTTTACATTCACTGTATATGTGAAGCAAATTCTGTCCCTGTTACCTCCTTACATTTGGAATAGGTGGACAGAAATCTGCAGAATTAGAAGGTGAAAACTACAATCAGAATCTGCTTATTCATGCTTTCACTGTTTATTTCTTATATTTACAATCGCTTGGTAAATAGTAAGAAAGCATAAAACAGAAAATATACTGACTTTCAAAAATTTGAAGAAAAAAGCCTCCAAAGTCAAGCTCTGTGAGCGAGTTTGCCTGTGTCCACCACCAGTAATACTCTGCTTCCAGTCCACCTGGGAATCAGTGACATATAGATGCATGGTCAAAAAAAAAACAGTTTGGTGGCTCCTGCAAGCCACAAAGCAGGTGAGATGAGAAACACCAAACCTTGAGCCTCTGGTTGACCTGAGCTGCAGGTCCAGCCTTTGGCTGCCTTTCTACCCTTCACTTAAGGGATACATCCTTGCTCTTGCTCTGTTGCATAACATGTGAGCTCAAGAAAGGCTACCACAGAGGTCCATGTGCAGCTCCCAAGTTCTCCAGTACTCCTGGGCCAGCTGTGGGTGCACGTGCTGCTAGCAGGCTGGCAAACAGGCTTGCATGGGCACAAGCCCTCCTCTTGGTGCCAGCTGCTTCCCAAAGACTCCCAACAACGTGGTAGAAGGAAATATTTAAAGAATGCCGTGGAGCAGCGACATGCCAACAAGTGAGGAGCAGAGCAGGCACGCCAGCAGTTGAAGCTAGTCTCACATGTCAGACCTAGTGCACAAAGCCTCAGCTGTTCCCCTCACAATTCAGGTTCCATTCTGTCCCGAATTATGGATCCTGTCAACTGACAGTGAAGTGTTACTGGCTTTTCTTTATTTTTTCGCTGAAAATAAGTGTAGTTTTAGTTAAATGATTAGACGAATCCAATACACTTCTTTATTACTTTTCTATTCTGCTTTTTTTTTTCTCTTTTTTTTTTCCCTCTAAGATTGTATCCAGCTGCTAGAAATAACATCTAGGAAAATTAATATGTGTTTTCTTTGGCGTATATGTATCACAGCAATGTACGTATGTAAACAAAATAGAATATATGAATAGATGCATAGGAGGAAATGCAATTGCTAGTGGCAGTCTGCAATGCCCAATGAACACAATTTCAATATTTTCCCATGTACATTTGCTTTGCTTGACTTTCCTCCCTCGGAAACTATTGTTTAGTCAAAACTAAATCAACCTGTCAACATTTTGCTCGTTTTTAAACAGTGTCATTTATTATGACGATTGCAGCGTCTCTGTGCTGTCTGCCACCCCGCGGGGCGGTCAGGGTGCTCGGCCTCTGCACCAGTGGGTGCCTTGGGAAGCCGGAGCACTCCAGGCTTCGTACCCAGCAAGGAAACGTGACATCTTGGTGCCTGCCGGCTCCCTTCGTGCTTGATTAGCTCTTGGTTACCTCCGTGATAATGTCTGGAGGCACTGATTAATGTACAATAATGGTACATCTCGCTGGAAAGATAAGCTTATAGAGGATCAATTAAACGGTGGCAATTTCACAGGCTACAAGCGAGAAGAATGGTGCTCGCAGCCTTTTCTTGGAGCTATTTTTTAATCAGTTGCTTCTGCCTGCTCCAGGATTTTCATGTAAAACAGTAACTATCATAGGGGAAAAAAAAAAAAAAAGAAATACCCTGAAAATGAAAGGTGACGGTACCTATTAAAATTACAAGGGAAAATGAATATGAATCAAGGCCCCTGAACATTCCTTCAGCTGTCAGGAGGTTACAAATTCTGCTTTGATGATAAGACAAGAAGTTTTTTCAAATGCAAACTTGCCATAAATGGTACATAGGAGAATGCCATTGTTTCATGCAAT
>JAVCKT010012492.1:8887-33465 GCA_032273925.1 Rhynchotus rufescens | reverse complement strand
AAAACTTGTGTATCAAGAGAAATATATTCATCCCCTGCTGTTTTCTCAACAACATGACCTTTCTACTGTAAATTAATAGAGTATTTTGAACTGACTTTAATCTGATTAAACTTTGAGTCCCTTCTGTATTCTCTCATGAAAACACATATCAGGGAGAAGTTAGCTTATCAGCATGAGCATATGGTTATCTAAATTTAGCTTGTTTTATTGAAGAGGTGTCAATTTAGATACACTGAAACTGTCACACCATTGGAATTGCAGTTTATACTTTGCAGATATTACACAGTTTACAGTGATATATTGTGCCAAATAGCTATGCGGTATTTGGAAATTCAATCTGCCCTGGTGCTGAGAAGCCTGCTAATTCTTCCTCTATTTGTTCCAATGACCTTCTGTTTGAACTAAAGAAGAAATGAAAGGATCATGCCAATAGCATGCTCATAAAACTTGGCTACGCTAAGGTCCCTGACAATGCTCTCTCCTTATGTAACGTTCTAAAATGAAAATGTAAATGTAAAGATGGAGCTGTGTTTAGAGCATTAATCTTTGTCATATAGGACTTCAGGTCAGCAACTCTGCATGCAATTCTACTATAAGGCTTTAAGAGTTGCTATAGGGCTGTGACTGCTATGGTAAGGCTGCTGCAGTCTTACATGAAAATTCTTAAATGTAATGAGTATGTGGCCACTGGCTTGAGTGGTTATCTTGAAGACATGGTATAGAGTGCATATTTACTACAAATAGCTAAAACTCCTATTTGTTTTTCCTAGTATTGCTCTTCATGTAATTATCCAGTATGGGATAAAATTGTATATCCGGGAGAGGGTGTTTTCTCCCAGTCTGTCCTTGGATGCTGGATCATGTTCTCATAGCAGCTAAAATCACTGAAGTGGCTGAAGGCTCCTCAGCAGTGTAAACCAAACCAGGGGAGGGAGGGAATAAGAGCTGTCTCTATTGGTTTTCTACTGCTCAGGAGAGGCCGGAATTGAAAGCTGTGATGCCCTTCTCGTCACCCTGTCTTCTTCATTTCTCCCAAGCAGCTTCCTGCACTCACGAGCGGCCTTTTGCTGTGCCCTCATGCCTGCCCGTGCTGTCGGCTGGCACATCGCAGGGCTGTGAGGCAGCCAGCAGCCTCGCTGAGGGTTCTTGTTTGGCCGAGGATGGATTCTTTTATCTTCAGCAAGACATCAAGCGTTTTTCCTGAGAGGGACAGCTGCCTGCAATATGGACACTTGCCCTGGGCATGATTATTCCTGTGTTCAATCCATAGTGCAAAATTGGTTCCTGGTAAAACACGAGGGCTATTGGATGAAATTAAGGCCTTAATTTCTCACTCATTTAGAGATATACAAGGCAAAGTTACTTTGTTGAGATCACTCTTCCAGAAATGGTGACTTATTGCAGAGCTAGTACATATGTTTTAAGGAGAATTCTACCTCCTATTCTCCTGTGAGAATGTGAGGACTGTGTCCCTCAAAGTCAATCAATCAGAAATACTCAGGCTTATGCTAAGAAAGAACATAGCATTATGTGCAAAATAGAGCGAAGAGTAAAAAAAAGTGAACATTTTTTCTAACTCTTAATTTAATTTTCAAATAGAAGGGATTTTTACTCATAGGCAAAAATCTCTTCTTGGTGTTATAATGTGCAAATGGCCCTGCTAAAAACAACGGATATAATTCATAGTGCAGGGGTCTGTGTATAGAGCTTACAAACAGCTCTATTGCCAAGACTGATGGGTCAGAATCACTATTTGCATGGTTGCTCTATCATTTTCTCAGCTTTTTTTCCTCCAATTGCATTTTCACCAACTAACAGTTTTGAAACTGCTACCGAGGGCTCTGTTCTGTGCCTGTGCACTGCGTCTGTAACTCTCAGTGTGCTGCATCCTCCCCAGGGGTATGCACACATGCAAGAGTGTGCAGCTTTTTCCAAAGTGCTGAAAAAGCATTTTAATTAACATGGTAAGCTCTGTAAAGATGAAGTTCAGCTATGCACATATGGGGCTTTTTTGTTTATTTTGCAAAGGTAGGCCCATAACCTGAGTGCAGATTGACTACACATTTCTGAAGGCATCGAGCCCTGAGCCCCATCCTGCATGAAACAAAGCTACGAGCTGTGGCCAGCGACTTCACAAGCGGTGTGAGCTGGCTCTTCTGCAGTACCTCTCACTGCCCTTGGACTAGGCTCTGAGTCAGCAAGGCGACTTCTGCTCTCCAGTGGCTCGTGCCAAAGTGCTCTCCTGGGCTGAGGCATCAGGCTGTACAGCCCTCGTCCACAGCTGCTCCTGTGTCAGTCAACAGTGTCACAGCTCCTGCAAAGGAAGCTTTACTCCAGATATTTGGAGTTTCTGTCTAATGAAAAGAATCCACCTTTTCATCTGAACTTTTCATCTTACAGAAGAAAAATTAATCTTTTTGTCTGTATTACAGTGCATTATAGATGGTACATGATGTGAAAAATGGAAAATTTTTTCCATCTCCGATTCATACCGTTACACATATGAAGGGATAGTCTCATTTTCTTGGTTGCGGTGATCACTTAATACATTCATTTTTTTAATCTGGTCAGTTTGATTAATAGACTATATCTCAGTCTTTACTCCTATCTCCCCATTTTTATTCATGTTAGAAGTCTGTTGACAAGCGTAAAAGAAAACAACTCAAAGCATATAAAATAGCTCTCATAAATATTTTGTTAGAATCTCAGCAATGGTCTACTTGAATAATTTTTCACTGTTTTATTACAGGTGGCAGGTCTGAAGGCTTAACTACAGCAAAGCAGACAGCAGCTCACTGCTGCCTGTCTGCTTGTGAAGATAATGAAATTCTTATCTGCAGTGTGCTCTGAACAAATATCAGCACATAAACACTTGACTGGAAAAGACTGCAGAAACGTTTGCAGCATAGGTTGTGTATTGTGGTTCTTCCTTTCTTCAGTATACATCTGGAATAACTCCACTTAGAATTTCCCTTCTATTTATTCCCCATAAATAAATTTGTGGGGAAGACATTCAAAAAGTTCCCTAGTGCTGTTGACTAGGGCAAGCCATTATATTAACACCTAGCACTCTGAAATGGTTTAAGTTAAAAGAGCCTACCAGTAAATGCATTTCACACATACTTCCCCTGCTAAGTGTCGCACAGAATTGCAGAGAAAGGAGTGAAAAAAAAAAACAGAAAGAGCTGCAGTTCTTTCAACTCAGAGCTCTAGCCTTGGTGCCAAGTCAGGTGCTTATGACTCTACAAACATCCTGCAAAAATAAAGCAAGAGCAGGAGTAGTTTGAGCCTGTACACCTGTACAAGAGGGAGGGAGAGAAAGGAGGTGTTTCTTGAGCAGGGTGAGCCACGTCTGAAGATTCTCAGCGGTTCTCAGAGCAGGGGCTGCGTACGATTCAAGGCCTGATAGCCTGAAACTGGCTTTGAAGGAGGAGTTTTGCATGTAGCAGCTTCTGATTGGGAGGTCAGGTATTAAATTCCCTGAAGAACATGCAACATGATTTGAAGGACAAAGTTTCCCATGGTCTTTCTCCAAGGGTCCGTATTTGGCTGAAGGTTTTACATCGAAGGCCCAGACTGAGGGCAGAGGTGTGCCAGTTTGCGCACATCAAGGGTCTGATCCCTATCTACAGCCTAGGGCCAGAAAAAAGGGCCAAAATTTCAGTTTGTTGATAGGTTATAATTCTTTAAATCCAAACCTGGGATGATTATAAAAAAGTATTTTATAATTTATCAGCTATCCTATAAAAAAAAAAAAAAAAAAAAAAAAAAGAATAGAAGTGAACCTTATTATGCAAAAAACCTGAAGGTGAAAGAACTGGAGATTCCAAAAATATCCTCCCTATGCACTGCGGTGACACCCAAGGGAACTTGATATCAGGGAGAAAAGCAACACATTCATCTAATTGCAGTCTTCTGACTTCCAAAAAACTATTTAATTCAGTGGATTATCATTTACTAACTTTACAAGTCTACTTATTCAACCACAAAAAAAATCTGTTTTGAGTTCTTAGGGAGAAATGAATTGTAGCCTTAAACTTGCTATCTTCATTTTCACAGAAAGTGGAAATACATATCGAATACATGATAATATATTGTTATTTTTCAAAGTGACTATTTATTTTTCCATGACATTATTTTACTGTTTCTTAAAGATGAAAAATCCATGTATTTATTTGCATCTTTTTCTTAAAAAAAAAAAAAGGTTTCCTAAATGAGTAACAAGCTCTGCAGCCTAGTTAATTCCACTAATCTTTCCTCTTAATTCATATACGTGCTTTTAGAAAATGAAAACCTTGCAACTGATCAGTTTGTATTTATTTTTCCCCCTTTCTGAAACTGTCACATGATATCTTGGTGCAAGGATGATTCCAATGACCATCTCTGATGCAATGGTTTCAAGACATAACAAAGACAGTGAAGAAAAATTATCACTTTTGGTCACTTTCTTGACTATATAGTGACTATAATATGCAAACATGTCTATATGATTAATGCTGCTACTATTCCACTTTGTGAAGTGAATATTTCTGGCTTGTCTGTGTAATACAAGTATGAAGTTTATGCCTGTCTCTTGCCAAACACGGGCCTGTAAATTCAGAGTATACCCTTATCTTGGCAGAATCCCTTCTAGTAGAACTTACTAACCCAAATTATTCCATTTTATCTATGTAATCACCCTGAATTCCTTACAATATTTCTCTTAATTCTGTCTCCTAACCAGCACGTGCCATTTAATACTGCTCTTCAAGTAATATTCTTTTAAATTATCTGGCTTAATTTTCTAGATAACTAACAGCATCTGTTTGTGACAAAATCATGAGTATTACTGGAAAATCATGGGATATTCAGACAGTGTGGCCTTGGTTTTGAGATAACCTGGGAGCTTTATTGGTCACATAGAGCTAGAATTTGATGTAGGATATAAACCTGTTCACCAAGACTAAAATATTCTAACACAACATAAGGACCTACAGGCAGACCAGGGACAAATTCTTTGTTTTTGAACTGACTAGAAGATTATTTTTCTGCTTTAGCAGGAAACTTTTACGGGTATTTTTTATAGCTAAAAGATAGATAGATAGATAAATAGATAGATAGATAGATAGATAGATAGATAGATAGATAGATAAAAAAAAAGTCCTTATCTGATTTGAATTCCTGCTTCACTTTATTATTAATGGCAAAAGATATGCCAGAAAACTGTGAGGTAAAGTATGGACTGAGCAAGCTATGAAGGAGAGTTATTATTGTATTGCAGGATGAACATGAATACATATCTTCAACATTTATATAAAATTAATTCTAATATACCAATTAGATCATGTCAGTATAGAAACAAAAGGGATTGCTTAAATCTTTATATATTTATTAATTTATATAGTAATTTATATACATATAAGTACTTATTACATTAGTAGTAACCATCATTCATTTCTGATTATTCTAGCATTTGCACCTGTACAAGGCTACTGACTTCCTGTTGATTATCACTGTGTATCTTAGTGTAGAATTTGGTTCAGTGACTTCATCTGCTGTCACATAAAGTAACCAAATTGTTTTGACTGGAAAATCCACAGGGAGAAAAATGCATATATCTGTATGAATTAATCTGATTAAAGTACTGCAAGATGGGATTTAATGATTAAATACACTATGTTCTCTGGTAAAAACAGGTACCAGATGGTATGCATAGCAAAATATGTTTGCTCTATACCTGTGGGTTTTGAAGCAGAATACAACCTTCCTAACAGCTGGCATACCACTTCAGGACATCTGAAAGTGCACAAAGTGGACAGATATCAGAATACTGAATGCTCTTTTGAGCAGATTTCATATGAAGTTTTATATAGATAGTAGCATGAAAAAAAATTAGTAACATCTGTAACATACCAAAATACTCCTTCCAAACAGCATTTTATATATAATTTGTATATTGCTGGCTGTGCAAAAACTTTCTTGGAACAGTTACAAATGTCATAAATAGTTTATTCTGTACTTTCCTTTGCTAGACAGAAAAAAGTACATTGAGTCATCTAAAAATGTGTTGACATGCTGGCTTATATATAAATAATAAATATTTTGTACTATCTCCTAAGGGAGCTGTCAGAAAAGGAAATTCAAATTGAACATACAATATCTTTCCTTTTCAGTAGGGTTGACATATACAATGTTATGGTTCCAGTCCAACACAGCTTGTGCATAATTCCATATGCATCAGTAACTCTATTGCCTTATGGAACTGCATATGTATATAATGTTATGTTTACACTGTTGTCTATGTGTGCTGCGTTTACAGTGCAGAAGCCATAGTAGGGTTAGTGGAGTAACAATATGCATAACCTCCTCCTTGGGCTTTTAACATGGTTGAACCGTGTCTTAAATATCAAGTTAGTTCAGGTATCTCCCCAAAGCTCTTTAGAGTGCTACAAATTAATACATTTTCTTTTTTTTAATTACCAAACTGGTCAGTTTGTAGGATATTGAGTGCCTAAAGTAACTTAATTCCACTGTATCCTGGATAACGTGGTTATAATCATGTGATCTTACAGGTTGCCATTTTTCAGATCTAATATCTTCACATTCATAACTAATATGAAAGATACATATTCTATTCCCTTTAAATTGGGTGAAGGATTTCTTCCATACTAGGAAATTACGAAAAATACACTTTTACTCTCTTGTACCTGAGCCAGCCTAATGGTCTGCTCTGTACTCAGAAGTGCGGGAGGAGTAAGTGGGCTGGTGCCCACACTGGTCTGCCTCTGATTCCTCAGTTAAAATGATCAGTAGAGGAGTGGATCCTAAGGTTTTTGGGACAAAACCCCGGAGCACTTCTAACACCACATCATCTGCCTGGGGGATTCGATGGAATCTCCTCCTATGCCTGGCATAGCATAAAAATTCCCACCCAATACCCTTGATCTCCACTGAGATTGCTTGCAATCTGGCGGCAGGTTATTGCTTGAGAATTCACAGAGGAGCCTGATGAGTTCTGGCAATAAAAAAAAAAAGGAAGAGCAGAATAGCTTCTGTGTTTATTACACGTGAGCATCTTAGGAGTTCTGATGAATTGGCAGAGATAGCATCATGTTTTCTTATCTTCAGACTTTGTAAGGAATATGGG
Source organism: Rhynchotus rufescens (assembly GCA_032273925.1). NCBI lineage: Eukaryota > Metazoa > Chordata > Aves > Tinamiformes > Tinamidae > Rhynchotus > Rhynchotus rufescens. The sequence goes on along the minus strand of JAVCKT010012492.1, from coordinate 26,339 downwards.
AAAACGCTCCAGAAAGATCATCTGATTGTGTGTATACATAAAACTGATCAAATACTTGAGTGACAGGCTGAATAGGAACACTTTCCTAAGTGTAAGGGTAAATACTTCGCTGTAGTGCAGCTTAGAATTCTGAATATTTACTTAGGTAGTTTTATTAAGCTCAGTAGAAGTGGAAGGATATTCAATATGTGTTTGATCTGTCTGTTTTTTTTTCAGTGCATGTTTGGAGGGATAACATTAGTATTTTCAAGAACTTCAGCTTTGTGGCAAGATTTTCCATATACTCAACATGAAAAATCAAAACCTTGTAAAAAAATGCCAGATTGGGATATATTTTTCTCCAAACCCCAAATACTACTCAAACGAGTTGAATTTCCCTTCTCTGCCACCAGAGAAATTATTTTATAATGTATTTGTTTTTAATTATTGTTGATGAGAAAAAAATATATTGCTATTTAGAGAAGTTTGGCCCTTTCTCATATTCTCGGGGGCTGCCACTTCCTAAGTAGCTTTCTTGACAGCACCCATGTCAGATATTAGAGCCATACCTGCATTTTGAAGAATGGCCATCCAATACAATAAATCAATGAACTGACATACCATTTCCAACTGAGTAATAATAAAAATTTACTTTAGCACAGAATTTAACAAGTACATGAATAAATTTTGCACCAAATAACTATATTTTCCTGGTTCAAAGTGAAGCTACTACCTTTCTTTTTTCTTTGTAGGTAAACTGGATAGCAGAAATTCACTACTTCCACATCACCAGTCTTTCTACATGCTCTGAAATCCCATCTGAAAGGTAGTCGGTAGCAGCCTTGACATTTTTTATGCTTAAAATCAAGGCTGTTCAGTCTGAAGACAGATTCTGCTGAGTGTAGTTATTTAAATTCCAGCCTTGTTTCATTTTAATGCAAAACCAGAGGGAGTGACACGACCATTTTCTGCCCTTCACGGCAGCTGGGAGAATGGGAGCTGCCAGCTGCGCTGCCACTCCGGGGACCTGCCACGCTGCTGGGAAGGGTCTTGGGGCTCACCCTGATGTTTTGGGGGCAGGTGGGCTCGGGACTTGGCCGGTTGGCTGGCTGTGGCATCAGCTCTCCGTGAGACATCCGAGAGACTCGTGAATTTGCTTATTCAAGCAAGGAATTTAAATAATTAAGCAAAGGAGGAGCTGGCGGACAAGGGCACAGGCAGGTCAGGAAATGGAGTTTTGTGCTTTCTGAGCAAGCAGTAAATCCCAGCAGGGTGTGGAGAGGCACATTGAATCTTATTCCTCTTCAGTCTCCTATCCTTCTCCTGCCTCAGTGAGGGAATGCGGCTTAGGACACATACCCACAGCAGTGTCCTAACCATGTCAGATGCTTGCTTGAGATGCTGGCATGTCAAAATTGGACCCTCAGGATGGTTTTCTGATCCTGGCCTCAGTGGAGTCCTAGTGCCTCCCAAATGTGCTTACATCCGTTCCGAGTAGAGGAGCTCGAGAGGCACTAAGTTTATCTGAGATTGCAAAATGTGCTGTTTCTTCTGTGTTGTGAGGGATATTGGTGGCCTTGTAGACACATGGCGGATCTCATCTGATGTCCATGGGTGACTGAAGAAGGGCAAGTGAAGTGGGAATGGCAACGTCAGCTGAAAAGTACATAATCTCCAGGGAGGGGAAATCTCTTTGGAAAAGGAACACAAATTTCTTAAAATATTCTAGCTCATTCTTTGTGATTGCAAGATCATAGAGTGAGATTCATGAACTCTACATTTTATTCTTATCTGGAAAAAATGGTTTAATAACACAAAATCATTATTTTTAACACAGACTAATTGAAAACAGCCAGGCAGGTTAATGTAAGAGAATTACAGGGCAGTCTCAAACAGACTGTTTTTTACCTTCAGCCTGCTTAATTCTTCCAGATGATTTTTGAGGACTATATCATCTCTATCTTTACACTTCATCTCAGTGTAAACAACAGGGATGTAGCACTTACTTAACTACTGAGCTACTGCACTCCTAGAAGACCAAAGAATGACAGGCATATTTGGTAGGTTAGGCTTCCCATGTCTTCAGTGGTTAAAAAAGGAGAAATTCTTCATTGTTATCTCAGTCTCTTCTGTTGGATAGAAATAATCTGGTGCGTCTGTGGGTTATTAATAATTAATGACACATGTGCATATTTGCTGGGAAATTCCCACTTCATCTATTATCTAAAAGATGTAAAAATATTCTGAAACAAGAGTACACTAATGCAGTTTTGGAGAAATGCTGCTTCTTTGTAATAAAGAGAGCAAGATTAAGTGCAGATATATGGGTTTAGCAGTCCTTATATGAAAAGGTACCCTGACAGCCTGATTTAAGTCATCCTTTTTAATGAACTGGATTTTCAAGGTATGTAAGTTATCCTAGGAAAAATATCTTATCCAAAAGGAACAAAAACAATGGCAAACTTTAATGAAAAGTTTATAGCAGAACTCAGAGAACACTTTACAACAAAGGCTCTTCAGGTCCAGCCATGAAGGATGAACTTATTGTTTGAATAGCTCAGTTTAAACTGGAGGGATAAGAAGGATATCTGGACTTTTCAGGAGCTGATCAACTTTCCTCCTACTATCCTGGAGGCTCACTTGAAAACTATTATTCACCCTCCTCTTTATTCCAATTATTCTCCATAAAATGTGAGATGAAAAAACATATACTGAAGCTTGAACTTCTTTTGAGCTCTCTTCTGTGAGGAAACCCAAGCTCCACATCTCCACTCTCTCTACACTTTGCTATATCCTCCTGAGGAAGGAAGTGGTGATTCCTTCAGAGCTTTATAGATATGGGACAACATTCCTCTACTTTCCAATTCTCTTTCTTTTCCTTAACTGGGCAACTGAGGTATATCAAAAGATATACTTCTGTGTCTGTAAATATCACTGACAATTTACTTAGGACATAATAAATTTCACCTTTTGGATAATTATTTTTTGCTGTTCTCCTGTGCCAGTGTCAGGCAGGGAAAAGGAGGCCTCAAATAACTGCATTAGCAGTTATGAATCTATTTCTCCATCCTCAATAGCTGAAGTTTTGAAATCATTCAATTGAAGATATTCTTTGATTAACAGGAAAATAAAAAGTATGCTGAGAAAGGCAGAAAATCTCTTCTGAGAAAAGAATTTCCCTTGGAGTGTAACAGCAGTCAGGTCTGAGACATGAAAGGTTCAGATAGCTTGAAAGTATTTTGTACTTATATATTTCAGTGTAGCAAGAACTGCATCACTTTTCCAAACCATGTGAAAAAAAACCCAAGGTTTACAAAGCAATAAAGTTATTATGATTCTTATTTTATCATCTACAGTAGAAATGGCAAAAACAAGCTCTTTGAATGCATCCAAAGCCTTTGGAAATCAGCAGATCGGTGGTTGGAAGAAGATACAAAACACAATAAAGAATAAAACAAGAAGAAAATTGCTACTAATGTTGCTCATCAAGCTAGGAAGGAATCCCAAAATGTGAATGTGGGATTTCGGTAGTGACTTCCTGAAAGGATATGAACTGTAGAAGTTATGGATTGCAGATTGCATCTCAGCAGCAGGTATAGTGGGTGATTCAATTTAGAGCAACTGCTATAAAGAATAAGGGAAATAAGACAGAAAATTGGAGTTTCTACTTGTATTTAAAATTACTTAATCTTTGACTAGCAAACAGAATAAGAAATTGAATGCTAATGAACAAGAAGAGGCTGTTTCAGAAAAGAAAGTATATTTCATAATTCTTTAAAAAAGGAATGACTAAAATATATATTGTTAACGTTATGTTGTATTAGTTATAATTTAATATTTCTGTTTTAATATTTACCATTGAGAAATAATCTGAGAGGCTAAGCTGAAAATAGTAAATTAATCAGAAAGCAAGGGTCTAGGAGTACATAAAATCCAGGCTCAGCATAACAGTCCAGAGCCAAAAAGCGGGCGGCTTAAGCTTCTTAAAATCCCTGGATTACACAGTAATTTTTTTTTCTTTGAAAAAAAAAATGCTGATTCACAAAAGCAAGGGCGTATTAAATCTCTTTTATAGTTGAAAATTATCTTATGTGGTATTTGACAATTCCAGCTAACTCTTAAAATCTCTTTATAAACTATCTTGACTGAAACAGATGTATATGTAATTCAAATAATGAGCTAGATCCTCTTCCTGTGGCAGTCAATTATATAGTTTTTTTTTTTTTCCACTGTGGTCTTCAAGAGACTAAGATCTTTATATATAGATTACCTGAAATGACCTTGCTTAGACAGTGTAAGAGCCAAAATGGGACAGTAGGATACGTCTCTTGCTGCATTTTGGAAAGCACAATCTGATAGTTTAAGAACTGTTGTATCTGATAGCATTAACAGTTTTCCCAGTATCTATCACCGAGCTTTTTGATGTGATACTTCCTCCAGGTAAACCATCTAGAAGCGTCTGATATCCGAACAGGAAAGCCAGGAAAAGAACTCTATCAGCAGGTTGTTTTGCTGAGAAAATAACAAGAGGGAGAGAATGCAAAGGCATTTCATCAGCATTAAATAACTATCTTTAATGGTGAGAATCCACGGTGAAGACATAATCTGCATCTAGCACTAAGCATGAAAACTTCTAGGGACGTGCCAAGTAGTATTTATGCAGGGTTCATCAAGGCACTACACAGGAACTCCTCTTCTGCATTTGTCTCCCCACACTGAAATATATCTGGGACAGGACCAGGTAAGGACCTTTATTTGTGCAAATGTCTGACTGAGCACCATGGAAATTTCCTTGGGTCTATAGCAAGTTCTCAGTGGCAAAAAATTAGAGTCATCCTAGGATTTGAGTATCTTGTTAACAAGTTCAGCAAACTTGTGAACATTGGATGGGGCCACACTGCTGCTCATACACATTAGGCTCACCAGGAATCATCAGAAAAAAGAAGTACTGCTTGCCTTTGGCTTGCACAGCTCTGTAAAGGGTACAAGGTATTTAGCTAGTGTAATATGTAAACCCTAGAAAGCGCCATAAGGCTATAGAGTGGCCTGGATTTAGTCAGAAAATAGTGTACCTATGCCTCAAAGGTGAGGCTCTTGCACACTGCAGAGCAGTCAAACGGTCAGGGATAAAGTGATTTTGGTCCTGTTCTGTTTTATAAGATCTGCTGGAATATGAATACAAACATTAATTATACATAGCTGTGATCATGATGCAGAACTGCAGAACGAGAGCGAGCTGAAACCGAGATTTGCAGTTAAAATCAAACACTATGCACTTCTCTGAAGAGATGGGATGTTACACTTTACATTTCTTAATCTGTTGTGTTTACATGTTTTATTTTCTTCATAAAGAGATGTTGAAAGCCTCTTGAATTCTTATTATCTATCAAAAAACTTGCTCATGTAACTTCCACTTCTGAAGAAGTTCGCTTTGTATGAAGTGTGTATTGCTTTGATTAAAGAAAGATACTGCTATGCATACAAATACAATTAACAACTGTGTGTTGTAACAATGTGTACATTCTGTACAAACTTCTTGACTGTCCCTGTGTTCAAAAGTGTAACTACTGAAAGTGGTTGCAAAAGTACTGCAAATAACATGAAAATATTTCTGCTCATCTTCAGTTTGGAATGATTTTTGGCTTACTGGAGGGCTATTATTTTCTTGATGGGCTATTATTTTTCCCTCTTACAGGGCAATTGCTACTTCTGGGACACTCTAAGTCTTCCCATCAGTTGTAAGCATTAGTTACATTGCAGAATGAGACCTGGGTAGCTCAGATTGAGCATCCAGAAATGAAAAAAGAATTTTATGTTCTGCTTGGTTTACAGTAAGCTATATGTACTAAAATAACTTCTCTGTTATGGTTCTGGTAAACTATTTGTTTATCCTAGAGTAGAACAAGACTTTTGTGCTAAACGTGAATCCTTCATGGTCTTTTCTAGATGGAGGTAGTTATATAGTAGGTACGTGGAGCAGAATGTGTGTGGGTGGTTATGTATTATAGATGGCCATTTTGGCAGAAATTGTGTGCGTAGGATTATTTTGAACCTGGTTCAGCGGCCACAAGGCTGAGGCTGATTAGATAAGAAGTGACAAAAATCCAAACTTTTTCACGAACATCTTTCTTGAGAAGAATATAGTGTGGCAGAAGGGATGAAAAGTACATTTTCTCATCATTTCCTTGTGACTCTAACCCTCCCTTCAGTTTCATACATCATCTGTGCTTAGGGACTGTATTTCTCATATGCTGATAGTGACACTTTCAGGTTTCTTTCAGTGGGGATGGTGTGCAATTGTTCCCAGAGTGATATGAAACTCGGTTGCATGCCACCTTCCTTTTGCAGCTGTACAATGTAAATAGAACAACACAGATGTATGCATGCCTTCTGATGGTAATCTTTTGCCTAACATTGGCAGCAGGTAAAACAAAATGTTCACTGACATATTTGCTTATGCTCATTTATGCAAAGTGGCATAACTGAGGTCTGCTGGGAGGCTGAGCTATGTAAATGTTAAGTAGATCACAAGTTTTACACATTATCAAAGATGCTGAAAGACTTATATAGACATAAATAGACTATAGATGGAACAGAATACAGAATACATACCCATTTTAGTAGTTTAGGCTGTAAAGCTCCAAAGGTCAAGCCAAAGGAATAACCAGTCATCGTGGAGATGATTAAATCTACAAGAAGAACAAAGAATTGCACCTTTGTCCAAATGGTCCAAATGCAATTTTTTTTAAGAATTCAAAATAAAAATACTCTTAAAATTATTTCTCTCACTACTGCCTAGACTTTAGGGTTTATCTGAAGTGGAAAAGAGAAATACATCCTAATTCCACCATCATCTTTCTTTATAAACCTGCCAAAATCATACATTTTAGAGCTTAAGGCATAAGGAAAAAGGAAGTTCCATCACCGAGCTCAGTGATGTGAGCCATAAATATAATCAAGTACTTTGTGATAATTCTTCATTGTTCCAAACCTGGACTTTGTTTGGATCTCCTAGAACAAGAGTGAAGTATTGGAATCAGATTTGGTGCGTTACAGTCATCTTATCCTCAACTGACCCCGTCAGTTCACAGGGCTTGAATTACCATTTCTAAGCAAATGACTCACAAACCTCTGCCCTCTGTCCAGTCTCATAGCTGCAACTGTCTCTCAGTCGCATCCCTTAAAAAGCTGTTGGATTTAATTTTTCCACTTTCTTTTCTTTCTCATAGCTGATAATTCCATGCGTGCAAGAGAATATTCTCCTGACACCACTTTGCCTTCCTTGCTATGGTTTTTGTGCTATTCTCGCTTTTAAGACATCACAGCTAAATTCTAGATGTAAAAAGGAATATAGGAAACAGTTGAAAATTAATTTTGCCTTGGAACTACTTTTATTTTTTTTGTAAACACTTTTCATGCTTAGAAATTCCTCAGATATTCTAGATATTTCTCAAAATAGAGTTTCTCCTAAAAGGAAATATTTTTAAAAATGAGAAAATACTACCCTTGAAAGCATGAATATTTCCCTCAGTCCTGAGGATGACGAGGATGTCAAATGAAGTACTAGTTTGCACATCTCTCCAGGAAGCATAAGAAATGTTCTAACACCTCATATAAAACAATTTAATTTGACAGGCTTATGGAAGAAAATTTGACTGGAGCTTTGAACACAATAATCTTGGTGTAATCTCTGATTCCAAATGTCTTTAAACTGCAAGCAGCTTGAAGATGAGATGATATGTCAGGAAACTGTAGTTCACATATTCCAGCCCTGCACATCTGGTAAATGAAATATGTGTGGGCCAAAAGAGTTTTGTTTTAAGTCAATATAACCATCTTGTTAAGAACTATCCTTTATATATGTGTTTATATGTATGTTTGTGTGTATATATATACATATATATTTATAAAGGTTGTGTTCATATACATATATATTTATAAAAGTCTTATTCCAATAAAATATGCTAAATGCAAAGCAACATAAACAGTTTCCCTTTTTTCCACTGCCTTCATTCTTATTATGGTCTTTGCTCAAGATTCAGTCTCTACTGAGACTACTGCTGCCTCCTATGCTTTAAACTACTTGATACAGTAATAACTTGCACTTCTCTTTTCAAGTATTTTCAGCTTCTTGGCTTAATTTTATCTCTTTAAATACCGTGTTATGAAAATGTTTCCACTCATTTGTCAATGTGCTCCTAAAGTTACTTTCAGAGACTTATATCTGTCAATTAACTGTCCACATCTCTTACCAAATTTTGGCAAGGAAGTACATTCCTTCCAGTTAGTGAGAAACAGAAAAGAAAGAAAGAGAGACTGAGTAGAAATGACCTTACACAGCACAAACTCCTCTTCAGAGTCAGCAACAACCTTGACTTTCTGCTGAGTCAGGGTTAAAACTGAGCACTTGTTCAGACCGCTGCCGCTCTGAATTCTTCAAAACAAGCTAAGTGATTGCTGGAAATGATGCCTGGACTAGTTGAGCTCCTGAACTAGTCCAGGTTAACAGCAAAATGGCTGCCTAAGGCCACAAAGGGCAGTGCTTCTTACCCTGGCTTGCTGAAGTGGCTGAGCCTGTACAATCAACCTGCCTGTCTAGACGTCCATCTCTCACCTAGTAGTTTTTGAGCACCTTTGGTGATTTCAAATACATCTGAAAGATAAGTAAAAGTCAAATTAAGCTCCTATAAGTTTTGAGAAAATTGCTAGTGGGGAGGGTGAGTGGAGAGGGTGAGAGGACAAGACTTAGTAAGACGAGTCTCTGAAGAGCTCAGTTGTCTTATTCTCGATTTAGGTACAACTCCACGGCCAATGAGCAGAAATGTGGCAACTAACTAGCAACAGCTCCTGCTGTCTGTAATCCTGTGGGGGTGTCAAAGGGATATGAAAGGAGCTGCAATTATTATAATGAGGCAAGGGGCAGGGAGAGAGATAGAGATAAAAGTTACAAATCTGTTGCAAAGCAGACTTACTCAGCCTGCTGGCCCTGGGGCAAATTTATTTCCTGCTTTTTAGGTTCTTTTATTTCCTAGGAAAGGGTTTATTTCTGTGACTTTTTTCTCTTGCAATATTAGGTGCCAGGTTTTTAGGTGTCAGTATCTATTTCAATCATCAGAGATTGCATGCAGACATTTTTGTTCTGGCTGATAGCTCTAATATATCTGTAGCCACAAATAGAGATAACATTCATATGATAACACAGCGTAATAATCAGTGTGATCCTGCACTGCATGCAGCTGCTGTCATGATTCTTAGCTGTAAACAAATGACACCATGTTTCTTGAGGACATAAGATGGTGTCTCAAGCTATTTTTATTTATTGATTTAAAGTGAATCCTCAAGATATATCAAGAAGTTTTGTGGACACACTGCATGTAATGTAAAGGAATGGAAATCTAAGTAGATGAAATGAAGACAGTCTGAATCAGTTTATGAAAGAACAAGAAGAATGAATGATATTAAATTCACTCAGTAAGGAATTTATTCAAACTGGAGACAAACACAGAGATGAGACAAACATATAAAGGATCAGTGGAACAAATGTTTCCAAATATAAAAAGTGCAGCGACCTAATAAAAGTGGTATTAGTGATAATACCGATGGCAGTATAGCAGCAAGGAGTCCTTGTCAGCAGTAGGACCTAGAGCTTTACATCATGTTGAATCACAGAATACAAAGAATGTAGCAGTCTCAAAATCTTTTAATTTTGCATAAGAGAAAAAAAAAACAATGCATACTGTGGTTTTGTTATATGAGAAGTAAGACTCCCTGGAGGTGAAGACCCAGGGCAGGCACAAATGCTGCAGTGTTGCCTCCTGGGGCCAGCAATGTAGAACCACAGGAACTGGGATGCCCTTACCTAGCTCACTTGTGCATCAGTTTTACAGAGATGGATAAAGATCACTGCAGAGGACATCAATAATTCTGAGAGAATTTAGGAATACTTTTTTTCATTCTGTCCATAACAAATCATACAGTCATTCTCTTTGGCTTAGAACAAAGTAAAATGGCTCTTAAACACATTAATATTCTTTTCACATCCATATTCAACAATAGAAAAGGTGATATGGATACAACATTTTAAATTATTTGAGCTGTTTTCAGGAGCTTTCAGGGAGGACAAAGAACTCAAACATTTTCCAAGATGAGACTGAAAACTTGTATATGTGGCTAGAAAGCAAGATCTGTCATATTAGTTGTACCTGATATACATCTGAGTTTGACCTGAATGTGTTTCTGCAGATAGCTTGTTCACAGAGGGGAAAAAAAACTAGTCTAAGCCAAAAAAATTCCCTCCTATAGATGTTAGGTTCTGCGTAGGGGGCAAAAAATGACCTTATTTTCAGGAACAGATAAGCCCTAAAATCCTGTGTGATTTTATGTATCAGAATAGGGCTCCTTAGTTCTGCTGTTAGAGAGGAATACCTTGAGGTCACTGTCACTCATTGCCTGACTGTATCTTGGAAGAGAAGCAGAAACTTCTCTGGATGTGTAGTTGAGTAGCACTGAGCTGAGTAGCTTTTCAATAAATACCTGGGAAGGAAATTGCTCTTAAGAAAGGATTTTCAATACATGTAACAGTTTTCTGTGATGATTAACAAATATTTTTCTCCTCTTCTGCTCTGAAGGAATGGCTGGAATGGCATTTTCTGAGCATTTTGCCACAATGACCCACAGTAGCAGCTGAAAGCTGCAAATCTTGGCTCTGCTGAGCACCCACTGGCATCCATGCAATTGCGGAATTCTCTTCTTTAAGTAATCTCCAGCAGCCTGGCCCAGGGCACTGATAGCAGGTGGGAAAACCATTTCTCTTTTCTTGTCTCTGAACATGAGAACTTTGTTCAAGAGGGATGAAAAGGTGGCCTATCACTGCTTTTATTTTAAAGGAATAGCTTCTCAGCATAGATAACCTGCTGATTCCCCGACTATCTGTCAAAATATAGCAAACCATGACCAAAAATATCGGGCCGCTAGGATTTCTGTCTCTGCTCAGTAAAGGCAGTCTCTCCACCCTCACAATGAAATTTCATATATTTTTAACAACTCTGCAGCTGCTGTCATCATGAATATCTCTCAGTTGCTGTTTAGAGTCAGATTTGCTGATAAATGTCTTCAGCTTATCCATATTCCAGGAGGACAGGCAGTGTTAGGCTCATAAGAAGCCTAAGGAGGAAGCAAGGCATGAGCCTCTCCCTGCTCTCACCCACACAGTGAATAATTTGGATTTCTTTGTAACCTAACCCAGTGGGACACAACCGTGGACTGGGTTTGGGACTCAGACTGGATGCTTTTTTTTCCCCAGCACCTGCTCTGCCAAAAAGGATGCTTCTCTTTTCGTTATCAGTAGGCAGTGAGGCTGGAATGGCATGACAGTTGAATTAATTTACTCGCGATTTACAAGTCTTCTTTTGAGTCAAAACAAAATCTCAGTCCAAACTGTTGAGGTCTACCTGATTTTGACTGAGATATTATGTATACCTAGCCCTTGGTGAAAGGCTAAAACATTCTTAAACTTGGAGTACCTTAAGCTGAGGTCTGAGTTTGCAACCCTACATCTTCAAAAGGGATGAATGAACACAAAATCTGTGCTGTATATTTCTCTGCAAGCTGCTTTATGAAATATTGTAGGTAGACATAGTTTTAGCAAGGGTAACTATTAAGAAGATGAGGAATTTCTGCATATAGCAGAACAGCAGGAATTTTGGTGAAAAGGTAGAGCAGGTAGAGCAATAATGCAGTAAAGCGAGTTCTACCAACTTGAAGTGATGAATTTGTTCAATAGAATCTTTAGAATAGATTAATAAATAATGAAGTAAAGAATAGATTAATAAAAAAGTAAATACCCATTAAATTCACTTGCTGACTTAAGTAAAACATATATGACAGCAGTCTAGTTGTAATAGCACCCTCTATTTAAGCAGCAAACTTTTTTTTTGCTATCTGGGTGATGAATTAAGGTATTGTTTCCATTCTAAAACCAGATCAGTGTGTCAGCTTTGCCTTTGTCACTGTGCAGCTCAGCTGCATCTCTCACGTGCTCAAGCATTCCTCTGTAGGATGCAGTTGGAGTCAGGGATCATGTTGACAGAAACATATGCAGAACCATCAGCCATTAAATCTCTCAGTCAGAATTTTCTGGCAGACACAGATGTAAGTTGTAGCAGGCTCACTGCATTCTTCATGGAAACACACTTCCAGTTTTGTGCTGGGCTAAGGACACTGACATGGCATGTGGGTTTCAAGAAAACCTCCTTGGATTTCAAATACTTTTTTCAACTGTTATCATTAACACAGTTTTTCAGTAGCAGCTATCTATATTTAGGGAACTAAATCCCTGTCTTTAGATACCTCAAGGTGAAACTCACCTCTATGTGGAATACCAAGCATGTGTAAGCTAAATCTTCTTTAAAGCCTTACATGGTTATGTCTCTCCGTGGTATTTCTGAGCGCCTAGAGGTTACAGATCTTCTGCTGAGCCTGCAAAAACATTAAGCATCAACATGACATAGTGATTTTGCTTTAAGAAAGGGCTTTGCTTGTTTCTTTCCCACTGAAATGGCTGAAGCATATTTGCGGCGAGATCCCATCTTGTTTAGTTTAACAGAAATCTTTTTGCTATTGACTGCACCAGAATGATATTTGATCTTTTAAAGATTATATTTACATGGTAGAGAGTAACCTCCTTAGCTCAAAGCTATGTTAGCTGAGTCTTCTGCTTGAACAGAACTCTACTTCTCTGTCAGATAGACCTTATTATCTCTGCAAGATTCTACATGATATGGTGTAGAAATACAAATTTATGTGGTCACCCAAATTAGGAGGGTGGGTGATTATTAGCAATAAATATACAGGACTGAGTACAAGTACTACTCTGGAAAACTCAAGGATGGGACAGGAGTCAGAAAGGTGCAGCATCTCTCAAAGTTTTTTAGTATGTTGGAAGATGGTCTGGATTTATGTCAGCATCAAGATTTTGTGAGATGCTGCAGAAGGAGGTCACTTGTGTGCTTAGTTCTTAGGTCTTATTTCTGCTGCAAATGTAAAAAGTCAAGTTGAGATGTTTTCAAGGCATCAGCTGTTGAGTGCTTTCACTATGACATTGCATATTAAAACAATTCTGGTATTGACTTTTAACGAAGCAAGAGAAGGACGGGAGCTAGATGCTCTGATTAATACATGTTATGCATGCTCAGACTAAAGCTGAGAAAGCAAAGTAGTATCTTGAAGTGGAAAGGCTTATTCATTTGTAAATCAGAAAGAAGAATATGGTTCTTACTAGACTTGCATCACTGGACAGCTGTCTGGCAATGTCAGTAAAAACGTTGACTAGAAATCATTATTTTCTGGTACTATAAGAAACTTAATGGCTTGCACTTTTGAATGATGCTTGGATATGGACACCCCTCATGTAAATAAACTGGTGCATGCTGAGGCATCTGTTTAAAGGAAATATTTGGTGGGGGACCTCACTATACTAAATACCCAACAGGTTGTCCTTATCCTCAGGCCTTTTCCCTGAGTTTTTTAGATTTTCTTTAAAGTGTCCTCTGCACAGTCTCCATACCGGCTTTTCAAAGAGGAAGAACTTTTAGCAGAGTGCCACATCACTCATATCAAAACAAAGAGAAGCCAGAGAGGGCACCGAGCCAACCAGCTGCTGCTGCAGTTGGCCCAGCAACTGGCTGCTGAAGCAATGACTGAAGTTAAAAACAAGGCTTTCAGTCCATCTTGGGCTTCTCCCTTTTGTTACAAATGTCTCTGTCCTTTCAGCAAACTGCAAAGGTGGCACATAGTGTTCAGCCTAGATTTTGTGCTAAAATCCCTGCCATTGCCAGTCTGCCAATGCAGGTTTGCATCACAATTTTGTGATAGTGTGGATCTAGAGTGAAATTAATAATAAAGATGCATTTTGCACATTTAGCTGTAAATGTATTCAGTATATTTACATCTACCTTACTTTCAACGTGGAGTCAGAGAAGAATTTTTACTTTTCTCTGTGTAGATAGATATAGAATTAGATAGTGATGCATATGATGATATTTCATTTAACTATTTTTGTATCTATTTTTGGATAGGACAGTATTCATATTTAAATACACTGACTTTGAAAATTTTCAAAAATTTCCACTATTCTGAAAATGTTGAAACTCCATTAAATTCAGTGGAATAAATTTTCCTTATCTCAGTACAGAGGGTAGTTTTATAAATTTTTCAAAGAAGTCCCTACTAAATCTTTGATTTCAGCAGTGTGAGGGTATGTGCCTATGGCTTTGACTTAGAAAAAGACAATTAATACCACCCTGTTTCATCAAAACCGATTTTCAAATACCATTCATCCCAGCACTGCATGTAAAGGTGCATTATCTGGGCCAGAATCTGGTCCTCTGTTTGTAGCTAAGCAAGAAAAGGAATTATAGGTCACCAGATTGTAATAACTAGTGATGTGTGATTCTCCTGAGGTCTGATGCTTGATTTTGTGCACAGTATAAACATTAAATTGGCTATTCCTTTAGAATCTCAATTTTCTGGGAAGATATTAAAACATAGCCACAACTGCCCAGAAACCTGCCAGACTGCTATTCTGTTTCAGAAGTACCATAGTTGAGAGATATTACTTCATTGTCTTCAATTGATTCAATTGATTATATTATTTCAGAGCCCTTATTAACAGGTATTTTCATTTATGTATGAGAAACAATATATGCTTTTCTTTGCCTTGAGTAAAGTTATGGTGAAAACAAATATTTACAGCAAGACTTGAGATAAAACAAACACACAGGTGAGATAAACCATGAAAAATATTAACTTTTCTTCAAATAATCTGATTCCACGGGGTCAGTAAAGTAAAAACAGCATGGAATGACTTACTCTTAGCTTCAAGTTTCATGCTAATACTGAAAAAGCAGCTCCTCCTTGCATAATTCTGTGATTCAATATAATGCCATACAGTTGCAGGAAGTACATAGGATTACAAAAAGCCACTATAAGATATAAAAAATAATCTAACCCATAAAAAAGCTTCATCCAAACTGACTGGCACATTACTTAGAATCCAAAGCCTATTTTTTAATGTTGCCCTAAGATGAGCTGCCAGAACTAGTGACACGATGATTTTTAGATCCATGCTAGGGTGATGTTTGGAAGATAGCCAAGATCCTGATCTTGCATTAAGCTGTGTGTGGATGGATGGACCCCTAAGCTTGAGTATGCACAGCTTTGTGCACATTGTGCCGTTGAAGGATTTATGATTCAGGAACAAACATTAATTTTAAAAATTCACTTACTGGTGGTAAAGGCATTTCACATTTTGATTTTTTTTTTAAAATATGTTTTTTCTTACCATAGAGTTTTGAAATACATTCTTGCTTGGTTCCAAAGAGCCTTTTTCCGTATATTACTAAACATTGATTGCTCTGAACACTGAATGTCAAATTCATTATCATGGGCTTATCCACTGGGAATGAGTGAGGAGGAGGAAATATACCCGCTCCCTAATAGAATTAGTAAATAGTGGTTTGTAACAAAAGCTCAGGATACATGAGGCTGCTATTTGGCCTAATCACTTGGGACATGGTGAGTTCCAGGGTATTGATCATTTCAGATTAAATTTAGTTCTTAAATTTGAATTGGTCCCTCCAGCTCTGCTGTCAGATTAATAGCAGCAATAAGAAAAATCTCTTCCCTTCAGAACAGAGATAAGGAAGATGCAGGCAGGGCTGTCACCCATTCCCCAAGCACAATGCTGTTACTTTCACAGAATTAACTGCACAATGACTGCAATAAAGTGCTATTTAGAGCATATTTGTTACTAGAGGTTTCATGCAGGCATTTCCCTCTCTTGCCTCTACATTTTGAAAATCAAATCTTCATAGTTCAGATCAAAATTCTTAGCTAACTTGAATAAAAGACAGACATTTGGATGAGAAGAGTAGACTATGCACATTCAGATATGGAAAACATCTAATGATTCAATTCCCAGTGCATCCAAGTATGCCTGCAAGCAGAATCTGACCCCCAGTTCCAAGCCTTTAATATCAGGACTGTCCTTGACAGAAAGTCATACATCTAGAGGTAAAAGGAAAACAGGAAGAGGATGATGCAGATGTGGGGATTTGTGCAGGGATGGGGGCAGTGTGGGCTGCAGAGCCTGGCTGTTGGGCACATCCCCAAGTGATGCCTTCAGAGGAGGAAATCTCTGCAGATCTGCCCTTTCAGCTGGCGTGCAGAGCAGGAGAGAGGCCTTGTGCAGTTTGCTGAGTGCTCAGTCTTCCCCGTGCTGATGAGACCCTGCCACAGAGAATTTTGATATTTAATGCACACAGAGAGATTGCCAAGTTTTACTGCTTGCTAGTGACAAACTCACAGTGGGGAAACCATCTGTCTGCCGGATACCTTCTTAGGTGCAGCGAACCTAGCAATTTCACTTAGCCGTGCAAAGCATTTGCTACTAAAACTTGCTAAGTGACTTAGGAAACAGTACTTAAGTCTATAAGTAAATAAAATAGCAAAATAATGATGTGAATGAGAATCATTCCAAGGAACACATGTCACAGAAAGAGAATACAAAAACTGTGGCACTTTGAGAGAGTCTAATGAATGCCATTCTGTGCCTCTGCTGCAGCTCCCTCCTCCCCAGCTGACATCCGGGCCCCATGTGCCATTCCCAGCCTCAGCCACAGCCCCACAGACCACGTATCCTCCTGCTTCATGCAATGCTGCACTAGTCTTCCTCCCCTGGCACGCACAGCACAGCCTCCGCACTGGCACAGTGCAGAGCCATTGCTTTATACACCCCAGAGGGAAGGAAATTGAATCAGGACAGTATTTATAGATTATTCCTGATTGCCTTAAAAAAAGCCAAACAACTTGGAATTAAATATGAAAGAGACCCACCCCTGCTCCTTCGAAAAAGATCTGCATTGCAAAAGGCAAGCATCCAAAATTGTGGGATGTCAGAACGAAAGTTGCCTGTACATTTTTAATTCTCTTCCTCTGTGCTTATGCATTATGAAAGGAGAATTCATTCCGGGCCGTTCCTGTGGCCTGTTTCTATGAAGGTTGTCAGGCCAGATGATCAAGATGGGCTCTTCTCGTGTTGTAACCTATGGAGTTCTGATCTGAGATGACATGATCACACACCGTTTTCCCCTCAGCCATGCTGACTTCAGTGCACCAGGTAGATTTGTGCTGCAGCTGAGCTAGTTTGCTGTCTGTGGCATAACTGTTCCATTTGTTTGAGAATTTGCAAGAAACACTAGGTGGAATGGGCAAGTTAGAAGAAAAATAACGATAGTCACTCTAGAGAACTGGATTCTATCTATGTGACTCTTTCACATGGTTTCTGTCTAATGTACATTTTTTCTGTGTTTCCACATGTGATTTTTCATCTCTGAAGTTGTATCTTGGATTTCTGGGCATCTGATTGTGACATTTACATTTAAAATGAATGTAGCTGGTGCACAGATGACAGCAC
>JAVCKT010012489.1:0-14057 GCA_032273925.1 Rhynchotus rufescens | reverse complement strand
GTGCCCTGCTTCCAGGGGCTGCCGCCCGACGAGCAGCTGCTGCTGGTGCGCAGCTGCTGGGCGCCCCTGCTCGTGCTGGGGCTGGCGCAGGAGCGCGTGCACCTGGAGACGGTGGAGAGCGCGGAGCCCAGCATGCTGCAGCGCATCCTCAGCGGCCGCCGCCACGGCGAGCAGCACCCGCCCGCCGCCGCCGCCGGGCACATCCAGGCCATCAAGGGCTTCCTGGCCAAGTGCTGGAGCCTGGACATCAGCACCAAGGAGTACGCTTACCTCAAGGGCACGGTGCTCTTCAACCCGGGTGAGTGGCGGCGCCGGCGCCCCTCGCGAGGCGGAGGGAGGGAGCGGGATAACGAGCATGGGTCTGGAGCCCCGGCTGGGCCGGGCGGGGGGCAGCGGAGAGGTCTGCGGCGAGCGGGAGACAGAGTATGCCCCGCTCCCGACCTGCGGCTCTGTGAGGGGCAGGGGGAGCCGCGGCGTCCCTCGCCAGCCCTTACCGGCCGCGCCGTGCCCGTTACCGGCCGCGCGGAGCCCGTTACCGGCCGTGCCCGTTACCGGCCGCGCCGCCTGCCCGTTACCGGCCGCGCCGCGCCGTTACCGGCCGCGCCGCGCCGTTACTGGCCGTGCCCGTTACCGGCCGCCGTGCCCGTTACCGGCCGCGCCGCCTGCCCGTCAGGGGCCCTTAACGCGCTGCTCGGGCGGGAAGCGGCCGCTGCCGGGCCTGGTGCCTCCGCAGATCCTTCCTAAAAATAAAGCGGATCCGTGTCAGTTGTTGAGGAAAAGTTGGGAGGCACTTGCTGCCCCCCGGCTGTTCCTGCACGGCGCGCTCGGCGGCCGCAGCCTCCCAGTGCAACCTGTCCTACCGCAGCATCACCGGCTGCGGAGCTAAACCAGGGGGTTCCCAACCGTGCCAAAAAAAACAAGACAAAGCTCTTGGCTTTCAGGCCTCGGGAAGTGCTGTTTTGATGCCCTTTTATTATTATTACTACTTTTTTTTACTATCACCTTATGTAAAGACTTCTGTAGGTAGAGCTCTATCGAGTGATTATCATTGTTACTTGCCTGAAATGTAGCTGGCAAGTTGCACTTCTTGATTCTTACCCTGCCAAACTGTTGGACATAAAGTGAAAGATTTTATATCTCTCAAGTCTTTCACGATCCTTGCTTTTTGGTGCCCTGTGAAACTTTCTGTTCTATGTTAGACTTAATACTTTTTGACACTTGTATTACGGAGCAAGTCAAAAGCAGTTGTCAAAAAGATTCTTCAGACTCAGTGCATTTGTGAAAGTGTCAACGAGTTAACAAATAAGTTCCTTTTATTACTATCTCATTTGTCATGGTGAAAGTATTTTGGACAGCCTTCTTAAAATAGAAACTTGAATTGATAAGAGTATCAAAAAACATGATAAGGTAGTGAACTATAGAAATTTGGCACAAAAAGTAATTTAGCCATATTATTTGCTTCACTGCATGTATTATAAACATAGTCTGTAAACCCTTAGTTGTTCTTTAGAAGTGTTGTTTTTTTAGATGATGAAACTTAATCAAACAACATAATTTACCTTTCCCTTTTTTTCTTTCAGATCTACCTGGACTGCAGTGCACACAGTATATTGAAGGACTGCAGAAGGAAGCACAACAAGCTCTAAATGAACATGTCAGATTGATTCACAGAGGTGATGAAGCCAGATTTGCCAAGCTGAATGTTGTTTTATCCTTGTTAAGATCTATTAATGCTAATGTGGTTGCTGAACTGTTCTTTAGACCTATCATTGGCACAGTGAACATGGATGACATGCTCTTGGAAATGCTTTGTGCAAAATTATAAAGGCATGTAAAACAATGAAAATAAATCCAATACCAAGGAAGCCCTAGAGCAGAATAGTGTAAAGTACTGTAAATAAACTAACTTATTGTTTTTACATAGATAGTATTTTTGTATTCCATAATAAAATATGCTTTAAGTTCTGAAACTTAATTTTTATTAAGCATACTGTTTTGGGATTTCGTAAGATTACAGTCATCAAAATAAGCTTTAAAATTATTAAGAGTCTTCATTTTCCAAAGTGGACTGACAATTCTTTTACCATTCTCTGAATAAAGATCATACTTACTATATTGTATTTCTAAGATGAGTAATCCCTGCTCTTTCAGAATAATCACTGGTCTAGGTTGACATTTTCAACGCTTGGGCATACAGAAGGAGGGATCAGCCATTTGCATTCTAATATTTCCATAATATTAGAATAGGATACTGTAATCACATTTTGGCTCATAGTTCAAATATTGACTCTGTCAAAGGCTTTCTGACATCAATGAACTACTATTTCTGACTTACACTAACAGAATTTGAGACTGATTGAAAATTGAAGGAACTTTATTAATAACTCTAATACTTGTGGTAAAACATTTTGGGCTCCAGGAAAACAAATAATTGTATTCCTCAAAACAAAGTAAGAATACAAAAGTAACTTTAAAGAACTGCAAACAACACAAGTGAAATAAGGTTATGAAAACATTGTTTTTTTTCTCAAGCATTTACCTGGTGAGATTTCAAAAGCCAGATTCTTCAAATTACTTATTCTCATAGAAATGCAAAATTATTTTGCTGAAATGTGATGTACCACTGGTACATATTTGTCAGGCGGCATGGACTTTGTTTTATTTAAGTACTTTGCTTACAAATTCATTTCCTTTTTTTTTCCTTCTAATCTTAGACTTGATCTTTTCTCCTAAAGCAGTTGTGCTTTTGTTGAGAAAGAATCCTCTTTTAAAAATAAAATCAGAAAGGGGGGAAGAAACCCTATATTTTTAGGATATTTTGTCTCATGGTTTTCCTTTTTCTGCATCCAGTCTTCTGGCATTTCCTCTGGTGAATATTTTTTAGAAATGGGGAGAGAAGTTAAAGTGACAGTACTCAGGTAGTAAAAGATGGTTGGTTTTGGATTATTCACATGTGTGTTAACCATTTGCAGGAGTGTTTTTTTTAAATGTAGTTGATATAGTTGAGGTGCTAAGTATCTTTAATTGAAGGTAGTCTCCTTAATTGAAGGTGTGCAGGGCAGTAGGGGAAGAGTTTAAAGTGTTTTCTTTTGCTGCCACCTCGCGCAAAGGATAATCACAGCTCCTGTGCTCAGGTAAGGCAGACTCTTATTATTTACTTACTTGTACCAGGATAAAATCAGTGGAAGTAGCTGCAGGGGTAGCTAAACATCCCCAGGAGGGCAAGTTCACCAGTAAGTATTACTGCTGAGATTTCTATTGCCATAGCAACATGGGTCTCATCATAAACTAGGACACCACTGCTGAATAAAACAAACAAAACAGAAAACAACAATATTTTTCTTGGAAAGCACTGGTATAGCTTAAATAGACACTCTTTTGGTGCTCATGTAACTCTGGGTGGGATTGTGTCTCCTGAGGAACTCCTGACAAATTCCAAAGCAGAAAAAATCTTTTAGGTAAAGCAGTTTTCATTACTGGTCCAGACCAGACCGTAAAATAGTCTTTAATTTCTGCCAAATTCTTGTTTTTATGTTTTTGCGCAGGTGCAAACACACATACAGCAAATATGGAGAATATTTTCTATAAAATATACATTTGGTGAACTTTCAATAGCTTATGAACTTTACAATCCATCTATCTAACACGCACATATATTTTCCTCTTTGATTCCAAGGATACTGACAAAGAGAACTCTTTCCAAAAGCATGAAGCCTAATGAAAAATATAAGAAGTGGTTAGATGGAGGAGATGATTCTTGGGTAAAGATTACAAAGAAAATACACCTGAGAATTTATTATTATGCACTTGCAGACTTAGGGGTGGAAATAATTCGATTTTCTTCTCTGCTGTGAGTGGCAGAAAAGACTTTTTGGCAGTGCTCCTAACAATGAATTTTAATAGCTGAGTCTTGGTCACAGGCAAGGATTTTCAGCTGAAGAGTCACCTTGAGACAAATAGCAGTTTGGATCTATTGTGCAGCTTGAAATACAACTTTTCATGACTCAGGTAGACCTGCTTTAATCTGCAGGTTTGATACACAGGAATATCCCTCTTTGAACAAATTCTGTATTCTGCTCAATTTTCTGAAGTCATGAAAAATACTGCTTCTGTGCACGATGAATCTCCCTTGAACCTGTTGTACTTTTGTCATATTTCTCTTGGACCAGCAATACTGTTAGTCATTTAGCTATTGTCTCTTGAAATGGAAGCACAGGGAAACAGTAGGTAGGACTTCTGGGTACACATACTGGTTAATCAGCACCTTTTGCAAAGATATGGCGAAAAAGTATCTCCTCATCGGTCAGAGGAGGAACTAAGGTAATGCCTCAAAGATCCAAATGGGAATGGGAAAGAAGAGAATGGGACAGAGTGGGGAAGGCTCTGATTTTAGTGTGAAGACTATGCCAAGTAGCCTTCACTGAAGATGGACTGTAAAACACAAGCCAGTGCATGAGCAGAAAGGTGCAAAAATATTTGCAGAGTGGGGAAGAGCCTGGATTCCTCCCCAACCCTTCCAGATTGGGTGGCTTATTCTCGCCCCAGTGACTCACTGAAGAAGGGGCAGCCATGCAGAGGGAAGACCAAGCAGATACAGTGCTCACAGTGGTAAGAAAAGCCACTCTGTCGCCCAAGGCTTTATGACCCTGTATTGAGAGAACAACTTTCAAATGGGTAGGAGGAATACTGGTGTAGATCCTTTTCTGCCTAGGCCCTCCTGAGCAGGAGGCTGGAGCTGAACTCTGAATTGGGTGGCCTATATGGCCCTGGCTGGCGCTGTGACACAAAACACTGTCTCTCTTGATGGCCCCAGCAGCAGAGGTAGCTGACCTGCATACAGGGGAGAAGGAAATGCCCCTCACGGCAGTAAGAGTTTCATCAGAGGGGGTGCAGGTCAAGACCCTTCTGCAGTTTCAGGTGGCTGCAGGGGTGGTGGAAGAGAACTCTGTTTATTAGATACTGGGTTTCCTGATGAGGTAAAACTTGCCTCCAGCCCTAACTGGAGCAGGGCTGGGCTGTGCCACTGGCTCTGTGTCCTGCTAGAAGCAACATAATGTTGGGTGATGTGATGCCTGTTTCATCCTTCCTGTTCCTGACGCAGCTAGCCTCACAACCAGTGCCCTGCCTGGAGGCTGCCTGCTGAGTGAGAGGGTAGGTCGGTGTGTCAGGGAGCCCCTGGTCCCCACACTGCTGGGACGGCCTAGTGCTGTGGAGGAGCTCTGCAGAGGCACCTGTCAGAGCAGGCTGAAACAGAGGCATCCTGTGCAGGTAGGCAGTTTCTGATGTAAGTAGTTTTTTTCCTCCACCACTCACAGCTCTCAGAGATTATCATGAGAAGCACACTAGTCCTCACAGACCAGCAATATGCCTCATTTTCCACAGTCCTGTGCCTAGTATTGTAACTCCAGGAGATTCTTCAGCTCTGTCCCACAATCCTAGTAACACTAGAAAAGCTGTGTAGTAACCTGGGCCAGAATCAGCAGCATTGGCAGAGGAGA
Organism: Rhynchotus rufescens; assembly: GCA_032273925.1. Taxonomy (NCBI): domain Eukaryota; kingdom Metazoa; phylum Chordata; class Aves; order Tinamiformes; family Tinamidae; genus Rhynchotus; species Rhynchotus rufescens. The sequence goes on along the minus strand of JAVCKT010012489.1, from coordinate 8,559 downwards.
TGGTGTTAGCACAGTGAAGAATAGGATGATGAAGTGTTCTTGCCTGTGCCTTCTGCAAGTCCTAAGGCCTAAGACCAGAGTAGGTCCCTCATATCCTTTTGAATGATCTGTTGACAGGAAGGAATAGATAAATTTCAGGAAGAAATTTTTAGTTTACATGGTGTTCAGAAGAGAGACAGGCAAGGCAACTAAAGCAGAGAAGGATTTTTAAAACCACAAAACAGAGTTAAAAAAACTTTGCTGGATTATTTTTATTATATAAAGTAGAAGCTGTCTATTTACATGTGCATTTTTGTTTTACTCATAGTCTGAAATAGACCAATAAAGGCTCTTTTCCAGTCTAGATATTGACATGCTTTCTGAGATTTTTGCTTCCTATCCTTAGCGTTCTGGGCATGAATCTCCTCATAAGCATTTTTTTCCCCAGCCCTCTTGTTTGTTACAGACAGTTTAACTAAAAGTGGCATCCTAGGCAGTGTTAATTCTGAAGTCTTTCTAGTGACAATCTCAGCCAGACAGCATTGGTGCCTTACAAAAATACCATTCCCGCCTACCTCAGCATAGATGTCCCTTACATGTGCTCAGGATTGTAATAGCAGCAACAGCTTCTAATCACAAATGCCATTTCACTGAGGTTATCACTGAGATAGTCTTTTCCTTGAAGAGATCTGAGAAAGGCTAAAATAGAAACAGATTTTTAGACATTTTTGTTAACATGGGTATGAGTGTTTCTTTTACATTAGAGAAAGCATGGTTTTATTTATAATCTTCCTTTTCCAAATTCAATGTTTCTAATAGTTCCTAGACTATGAACACTGTTGATGCCTAATGATCAATAACTCTGCTCCCAAATATGTTGTCCTGAAACTACAATGTTCTTGTTTGAAATGACCTTAGAGACAGACTTGGATCTGCTATGCTAACACTCGTTTTCTTCTCTGCCTTTAAAAATCAAACTTCTTCCTCTAGTGGACGTTTTGGGCATTGCAATAACAGCAAAAGCAAAGATAAATAAATAAAATCATAAAGCAAGACAGTGATTTTTTTCATTGACAAAAATCCTGAACAGTATTACTAAATGTTATACCAAGACATCTTGAAATTTTGAGAGACAATCTGAGATTTTACACACATATATTGTCTTAGCATTCATACTTAAATTATTAAAATTTGCTCTTTTGAATATAAAATATACACAATACAATTCAATAGCTGAAACAACTAAATAGAGGAACTTGGAAAAAAATATCCTAAAATCAACAAACACTGCAAGGACACTGCATTGTATTTTAATAGCTGGCATTATAGGCAAATCTACAAAAATCTTTGCATTGTTGATAAACATCAAAAATAATTTCATGGTGTATGTTAGGAGTGAAATTGGCCCAGACTCTTTTTGATATGCACACTTCGTCTAAACTTAGGTAAATAATCATACAAATGTTTATACAGGTATATATATGGTATACAGACACCTTTTTGTTCTGTGTATACGTTTATTATTTCTTTATGCTATACATAAGGAAAATGACATTAGTTTCAGGTTCAGGAAAAGAGAATCTGTCCTTTGTTTTTATATTACCACTCACTCTTTTGTCGCACAAGGTGAACTTCCTCTCACTTAAACTGTTTAAAAGGCAGATGTCGAGTCTAGGTGTATCTAGGCACTGCCTAAAGTGAACAGAGAGACACACACACACCTGCAGATGGCGTTTCAGTCCAGAATACCTGCTCTGGCGACAATGTAGTCGCAGATTTGTATTTCTTACAGTAAGGTTAGATAATCAGTACAGATTTTATACTAAAACTGTTAGCCACCACATTCAGGCAAAGTGAAACTTTTCAACAGCTTTTGCCAGCTGAGAATGTAATCCATCTTCTGACATATGAGCAGGCTACATGCATATGTCATAAAAAACATACATGTATGTAGCAAAACATAGGAAAATACATATTCTCATATGACAAATCTTAAAGACTCCCTTTATTATTTCTTAGTTACTTTGGCCTCACTGAAGTGAGCATGTAGGACTGACTGAAGTGAGCATGTAATTGCTGACCGGACTGATCAATACTGGAATACTGACACAAAGATGCTTTTTTTTTGGTCCCTTCTCTTTTCATCTTCTCTTTATCAAGGACCCAAAATTAGAAATACTCTTTGAAGGAAAGCAAAGTTGTATTTCTTGTGTCTGGAGTAAGTAAGTGAAAACCTTCCTTCTCAGGCACTTAGTATTCGGGGAAGAGAGATAAACCTGTTGGAGGTGGGATCTGGGCATGAACATCATCTCTTCTCAAAAAATACGTGCTCAGCGAGGAAGCATTTATGACCTGCACTGTATGAATCATTGCTATCTAATTTCCAGATGAGCTAAACCACACAAAAAGTGAGGGGCGTTGTGGGAATGATGTCTGAGAAGGATCTGATAAGTCCTAAAGCTTATTTAGTTACCTCAACTTATCTAATAAGTTGATTTACAATAGCTCTTTCTTTCACTTCTGTGGCCTTTGAGCTCTGAAAGGAGACCTCTCAGTGACATTTGCTAGGGACAGTTTATTGCAACCCAGTTAACATGAAGCAACTCTTTGAAGTAACTGGCTTACAGTCTAAACTTTGACAGACACATTATTGGAATCACTAAGAACTAGCTACACTTTATAGAAATCCTGCTTAGAAATACCTCAGACATTTAAGACTGCAGCTCAGTCAGTAGGTTTTCCAGTCTCCCGTGCCTAGATGCACACCCTGACTGCATCTCATACCTATTTTGGGGTGAGACTGCAGTGACTGAGTGCTAGCTGTTTCCCTCGTCGGTTATCTCTGTCCTCCTCTTTGTCAGAAGGCTTAGTTTTCTGTGGGAAGGAAATCAGATATGTGGGCTATGAGTTACTGGTTGCAAGAAGTAGGTACTTACAGTTTTGCTTGGTTCCCAAAAAATTCAGGACACTTGGACTTAATATCCTCTCAATGTTTCTCCAATATAAAACCATAGGAAGGCAATTCAACAAAGAAAACCATTTTTCTATCAGTTATTTTATTACAGAACAGTAAAGATGACAAGAAAAAAAATGAAAAGAAGCAGTAAAGCTGAGACAGGTTATAAATTATAGCAGTTGTATATTCTGTTCTTCTAAATAGTCATATGGCTGGAAGGGATTTCAGGAGGTCATTTAATACATCCCCCTATCCTGACAGGATGAATTATATATTATGCCATTCCTGACAAGTGCTTGTCTAACCTATTTTTAAAGGTTTCAGTGATGAGGTCTCCAAGACATCCCCATTCAGTCTATTCCTGTATGTCACTACTGTTAGGAAGTTGCCTGGATATCTAAAATGAATTTTCCTTGTTGTAACATAAGACCATGTTTTCTTAACTTATTCACCAACTACATGGAAAAACTTTTAGACAATACTGCCTTCTGTATTTTAAGGCTATTACTCTTTAACATTGTTTTGTGGAAAGCTTCTTGCCTGTATTCTTTCAGTTGCTAATATTTCTTAGAACTTTTATCCTCCTCTGCATTTGTTTGATCATTATCTTCCTGAATATCTCCTATTGGAATGGAAAAATACTTATGCATAGCATTTTTTTTTTATAATCCATTTATCCATATTAAAACAAACAAATTCTACAGTGAATCCTCTATAGATAATAGAATTTTTGCTCAATTCTTTTATATCAGTCCATCATATTTCCATAGTCAGCAACTGGGTGTAAATGATGCAGTTTGAGACATTCTTCACAGACATTAACAACATTTCGGCAAATTAGAACACTTTTATAATTTCCTTGGTTGTAGGATTAGATGTTAAGTGAAAGTATATTTGAAATAACTCTTGGATTTCTTTTTTTCATGGCAATCTTGACACTTGAGAATTTCAAAACTCAGCTGGTCAAAACAGTTAGAAATATCATAGAGGGACTGTTCTTAAACTGTCAGTGTGGGTGGGTAAGCTGAGTGGATGGGTAATTTTCAGTGCCTAATTGCCTTGAGTCTCTGTAATGCAGTGCGCTGCATCATTTCATTACAATATCAGCATGTGCCTTTGTCTCAATGACCATTATTATGTTTTCCTGAGAGAAATAGGTTCCACTTAACAGTGGATTTTAATTTACTTCTTTAAACTGTCTTGAAAAATAGAAGAGAAAGAAAATGAGAAAAAGAACCAGGCACTTATGTAATATAGAGGTTCTAGTGGAATTAGTATGCAAAGAATATGAAAAGAAAACAGCTAATCTCTTGTTTGCAGCATGCCTAGAGAATGCCTTGCATCAAAAGTTAAACACTATCATTACGAGAGACCTTTTACTTCACAAATAACGCAGGCTTTTGTACAGCAGAAATTTTGCTAGAGAAGAGGAAAAATAAAAATGAGAAAGATTAAAGCAGCATATGATGGTTGTTAGAGAGCCTGGCAAATTCTGCAACACAGCAGGTCTCTCCTCTCCATGTCTGCAATGCCATACTTTGTCAAAGGCAGCTCCCAAATGTGGTGAAGGAAACGTTAACATTTCTAATCTTGGAAACACGCAGCGGTGCCATCTCAATTCCATCAAAAGCCTGTAATAAAAGGCATCCAGAAGAGCTTTTCTCGTGAGAACTCAGTGAAACACAGATGTTGCTCTCTGTGTTTTCCCTAAGGCCCCCCCGTATCCTTTAGCAGAGTGTCTGGGCTTCCAATAGTCCCATCACCGCCTCTCCTAGCAGCCTGCCATTTCCATCAACACTGTGTTCTTCGCTGACTTCATTTAACACCATGTGTTTCTGTACATTAAACTGGCTAAAATTAAGGCGGTAGTAAAATATCATTGCTGTGGCTGGGGAAGAAGAAATGATACTGTTCGTGCGTATCCTGAGAAATGAAGCAAAATAGAGTATCAAAGCCTGTTTCAGAACTTCCTTACAGAAATGTAAAAAAGCCACAATACAAAAGTCAAGGGAATTACACTAATCAATATTCACCTTGTGCCTGTGAAAGAAGGATTGGGAGCTATGCTGATATTATCAAAAGCTTTCTTTCTTGCTCATGTACTTTTCAATAACAGGCTTATTTTCCTCTCTCAGGAGACTGGAATAGCCAATTAAGGTTTTTAAACATCTATGGATTTTTTTTCTCAGTAATCTGTGTGGTGAATATTAATCACTTTCTATACCTAGCAGTGTTGCTTCCTGAAAATCAGAATTTCTTAGCTATTATGTTCTGTGACATACTTCAGTTTTTCTCGAAATCTGGTTCTCTTTTGATCTCTTCTTAAAATATTATTTTTTTCTTAGTTTAAATAGCCTTCTGGCTCAAAATGTTTTGCATATGAATATTGTTATGGCCCAACAATTTCTTTTGAATAGCACTTTCCAATATGTACATACAACCACCCTATTTTTGTGTATCTAAGCAAGTTCTTGCACCCACTTATTTTTTTAGGAGAGAAACCATGGATTGCACTGGCAACTTCAGAAGTTAGACCTACAGCACCTACAGCATTTTTTTATTTTTTACTCCTTGAGAAATCTTCTTCCATTTATAAACCAGTTTTGTAAGATCTTTCATAATTTAACATTTTAATGGCAGGATAGTATTAAGATGTATTCTTCTGTTTCAGCAGTTTTAATGGAAAATTTATATGAATTATGGTAGCTAGGATTGATTGAGGATCTCATGTCTGTCATTATGGCCAGTGAACTTGATGTAGGCATTAGACATGGCAAATGAAATAAACCAAAGGACTGTATTCAAGAAGATAATGAATATACATGCTCAGACACTCAGACATGTCAAAAAATTAGGTTCATTCTTTTACTTTTTTTTTTTTGTCTTATAAACATACTGACTGAAAATAACTGTCTACGGGAGTAGCCATGGGATGAGAAACAATAAAACAGCCCACCCTATGCATCTGGCTTCTACAACAAATTTGATAATCTGTCTGATATCGATATAGTAATATAAATAGATGTTTTAACTGTTGCAGGTATAATTTACATGTTAGACTACTTCCTGCCTGTCAAAACACACCATCAGCACTATAGGAAAGATTCCTTTTCCTCTACTACTTTAAAGAGTAAAAGAAAACAGCATCTCTTAAATTAATTCTGGTAGATCATAGATTATTTCAGCACCCCAAATTACATCAATTATCATCCTGTCCAAATTTGTTAGTTTTGGAGGTTTTTACAGAGGAGATGTGATGATGTTGTGTCATAAATCCAATATTCCTTGACATAACTTCACAAGGTCTTTCTTACTTCCTCCTTTACATTTTGCAGAATTTATTTTCCCTGTAAGCAATATGAAGAAAAAAAAATTCAACGTAGTGGAATTGTTATGTACAGTGACATTTCAAAGCAATATCAGTAAGTCAGCAAATTCAGGCTAAGATGAGACTCTTAGTATATATTTGTGCAACTCTGCTTTTTTTTTCAACAGGCAGGAGGAGAAGCAACTTCAGCAAAGCCTGCCCTGCAGCCTGACAGATGCTTTGAACATTATCCCAAGCATGACTTCTGAGCACCAAACTCACTTCCTCGCTTCAATGCACAGTTGTGATGTGACAGAACTCAGTAAAAATTTCTCTCATATTTTAAGAACTTAGCATAGTTTCCTAAGTGGAATAATGAATAAGACAATGAATAAGGTAGTCTGAAAAATGAACTTTTCTAATATGCCTTGGAGCAATTGATCTTAATTCATGTTCAACATCATTGTCTAGTGGGTTCTCAAAAGCTTCCTGGAACAGCGAACTTTAAGTCATGTTATATTTATCTACTAAGCATGCTGAAGATATTCACTGCAACCGTGTAGCTCAAACTTGTAATTGAGGTCCTTTAGCACATTTTAAGTTATAGTGCGAAAAATTAGGCTTGTCTAGGCAATTGTAGAGATCATAGAGATTATATTGACAAACTAAAAATTCAGAATTTATAAATTTCTTATCAGTAAAAATGAATAAATATGTAAAAAATTTGCACTATGGCATTACTAGTACTCAAGGGAAATCCCTCTTTCTTCTTATATATAGCCTCAAATAATTCTTTCCAAAGTCCAATCTGTATTGACAACAATTCTAGTTTCTTTTGAAAATAAAATGTGAAAAAAAGTAGACTAAAAAGGAATAGTTTGAGTTGAAAGCTAGATATTATATCAAGGCTAGTATTGGAAAACATGTGATCTCATCTTCAACTGATAAAGAACTCGATCTCTCATCTTCAAGGGAAAAAATCCAGCATTCAAATGTTTGCTACAGTATTGAAATGCACTGATGTAAGGAAGATACTGTGTAGTGTGGTACTAACATCTACGCACTGCAGCATTTGGATTTTTTTGGAATTGTCTCACTCAGATACTATCCAGCCTCATCTGTGCTCAGCTTGAGAGCTCTGCTGTAGCCAGAGCTCAGAGCTGCAGGCCAAATTGGAGATGCATGAACTGATCAAAATTTCCTCTAATCCTGCCCGAAGAGTAAGTGACTGAAATGAATTCCATCAGCTCCATACATTTGCAGCAGTGCCCCTGGCGCATTCAAGCTGATTGGCTTATTGCCGTAATGGTTTCAGAAATAAACCTGCTGCACTATAAATGCATGAGTTCTTCACAGCAGCACATTACAATCAAAATTCCTGCACATCTACATCTGCTATTATCTAAATCGTTCACTGCAACTCCATTGAACATGGCACTTTATTACAATGGATGCTTTGCAAGAAAATCAAATAGGAGAGGACAAAGGGATAAAATCTCAAGAAAATGAGAGAATATAATTGAGGAAAAATATATAACACTTTGAGATCTCTGCTTTTATCCTTACAACTTCATTTTCTGGTCAGTAGGGGAGAATCTGATTTAATAGGATTTACAGTGCTAAAACAGACATTTAAGAGTAGAAATCATGACCACTTAAGAATCATAAATCCATTACCTTGCAAATTCAGCATGAAAGTTCTGCTTTCATGCCAAGAGAATACCTCTTCCTGTAAGAATTCCACCTAAGTTTATTCATTTTCTCACAACTGGGAGCATTATGTAGATTGTTCTCTGCCATTGCAGAGGGAGAAGAGATTCCAAATATGTGGTGTAGATCTACAATATTTTTCAGGTTTACACAAAGAAAAACATCTCCAGGAGGTCCATTCTGCATCCCAGCTGTATGAAGCTTTCTGCATTTGTAGGTAATATGGATCTATGGCTACACTGACTGTGTTTCTTTTGTAATGTCTGGCCTTTAGATGCTCCCTTTCCTAGGACGGAGTTACTCAAGCAGAAATAAGAAAAACTACAGACTCTGAGAACGTACAATTCTATCAATATAACTTTAAAAGAAAATGTATGCATATGGCAATACTGTTATTTGGAAAGAAATCTGTGAATTTTTGACAGTTAAACACCCCTCTCAATGCTGCTGAAACAAAGCAGAGAAATTTTTTCTTTGAAATTGCTTGTATAGTTTATATCATAGCTTTGTATTATAAATTAAGTGAACACTGATACAATATTTTGTTATTTTTCCTTTTCCCTTTCCTCTTTCATGAACTGTTTTCCAGATAATGTCAAAAATGCTG
>JAVCKT010012488.1:0-11261 GCA_032273925.1 Rhynchotus rufescens | reverse complement strand
CCAACTGTCATATAAACATGTGGAAGTGTGTGCGTGCAATCTCCAAAAATGCTTCCAGCTACCCTTCCACCAGAACATTTTCTTTCTGCAAAGGTCCAACTTCTAAAATCACCAGGGAAAACTTGAAGCCAAAAAAACTTTAAGGTCAAAAAGGTCAAGTAATTTGTTGCCAAGTATACTTTCACGCATATATTTCAGTCAGATTTCACTGAAGGCACAAGTTCAGGCATTTTAAGCTCTGTTTTATTATCTATGATTATTGACTTGAACTGTTAGCATCATTTAGCTATCCAGAATTACATAAAAGCATGTGTACTATAGACTTCTCTGATATAAGGAAAAGAAATATGAAAAATAAGTGTTTAACTTAGAGATTAAGTATGAGTTGAAAACCAACAAAAGAAATGGAAGCCTCACCACTCAAATTGTCATGGAAAATTAGAACAAAGCCAGAACTCTATGCATTTTGTATGATGTATGATAAGCTATGAGCAGTGGATATTTCAACCCTTAGCAAGCAAATCTGTGTTTATAAATGCAAAATGTTTTGTAACATTGCTAAATCTCAAGCACATTGCTTTCTGTGGGCACCCAAGGTTCAAGGGCTCAAATGGAAGTCTCTAGTAGCTTTTTCTGTCCTGTCTACAGAACAGTCTATCCATGGTGAGCAGTAACCCTGAACTTCTGATACGAGTCAACAGGCGTCATTTTTCACTCAAATCAGTCTGTTAAGATTCTTTGTTGAATAGTCATACATAAGGAATAATGTATTGGGTTGATAGTAAATGGCAAGATTTACACAAGCTTAGAAAGGATGGAAAGGAAGAAAGCCTTTCTTTTTTTTTTTTTTTTTGTAGATAGGAAATAGAGATGTTCAACCTCTGATTTATCCTGGAATATGATGAAGGAACTTCTGGCCAGGTTCCAGCTGACTTGCCCGTAGAGCGCCCTGTGCAGCGATGCGCTCTGCTACAGCCAGGCAATCAGAGGTTATCGCGTTACAGGGAATCAACAAGTGCACTGCTCCTCTCCTCAGCATTACAAACGTGAGGTAAAACTCATTTGCTTAATCAGTAGGATGGATAGAAACAACTGTTTGCTTAACAAAGATTTATGTTTTTCAAAAGCTAAACTAGATCAGACATTCTTATTCTACCTACAAAAATAGATAAGGAAAGGGAAAAAGCTTTATCTCCACAGAAGAGAGGATTGCCTTGCTCAGGCTGGCAGCCAAAACACCTAATATTTGCTCTGGGAGGCAAAACTCCAGGCAGGGTGCTTACATATTATGTATCTCCTACTCTTCCTCATCATGCAGAGTAGCTCTTTAAGAAGAGTGTGCTTTGCATGCATAGGTAATCACTTCATCATTTCAGAATTCCCTTATTAGCAATTAATAGCAGCCTTTGTACCTGCCTTGTGCAGTGCCTCTGTGGGTGTACTAGTTGGGCTAAGCAGCTTGGTCAAACGCTCAACACTTGGAGAGGGTTCAGGCACTGCACTGAAGGAATCAGTTTTGCTTCCTGATGCTCTGTTAATGCACGTGGCCATTAAAAGGCTTTCCTGACTACCTGCTGCAGTTAAATTACAGAATTCTATGATGCAGAAAATGCATCATGTTTAGGAAGTCACCTAAACACAGATAGAGAATCTGTCCAGGATATGCAACATTGATTCTTTGATCAGATATTCTCAACTTTGGGACTAACCATGAAGATTCAATGAATTCTGACCAGCAACCATAGGATGACAGGATCTTAAACCTCAGTTTCTAAAATAAAGTTACATTACCAATGTCAAGTATTAAATATAGACTATTTTTCAAGCTTCATGAGGTAATATAGCACAGAAGCAGACTGAAGAAATTTGAATATTGAATATATTAGGTGAATATAAAGCTGATGAACTTTAAGAGGGAGAGCTTTAAAAGGAACAAATGGCAGTTAACTTCCAATTATGCCTTGGAAAATGTCCCACTAATGGCTAATATAGCTGATTTATTTTCATAAACTTTAATTACCTTGTACTGTTTCTTATTGAACAAGATTATCAGTTCAACAGAGCATTTCAAAAATGACTCAAAGTAAAAAGAGAATTTGATTCTCTTTTTAGTTTCTCCAATTCCAGGTTTACACATGCAAATTTATCAGTTTACCATTATCTGGACATAGAAATATTAAAACACACACAACACACCTTTTAGAAACTATTTACAAAATATATACTAATTTGCATTAAATTACCTTTTAACTGGAAGAGATTTTACCTGTCTTATTTGGATCATAGATTATTTAGGAAAAGGACCACACGTTTTGCTTTTCAACACTGTTTGCTCTGTCATAAAGGCAGATTTCAGATATTTCAGTAAAACATGCAATAATGACAGTGAAGACCTAGCTCATCAAGTGTCTTATTTTGACAGCTCATAAAGCCTGGGCGATTCAGCAGGACCACACTGTGAAGAAAAAATATGCAGTTTTAGATCTGCTTGCCTGCTATTCCCTTCTGTTGCAGAAGTGGATGGAGAAATTCAGTAAGTATTCTGTGTGCTAAGAAAAAATAGATTTTTTTTAGAGCAGGAATCATGTTTTGGTGTAAGAGTCTTAAGGTGTTTTGCCCGTAGTGCAGCCTCAAAGCCCCTGCGGCCCCCAGTGCCCACAGGGCTCTTTGCTCCTTGAATTGACAGGGCTGTAATAGGTGATGCCTGACAAAAGCAAGAACATATTGCCCTCTAGTGCTGAAAAAAGAAGTAGAGGCTGCAAAGCCCAAGATGAGGGAGATAATTATTATTTCAGAAAATTTTCTGCATCTCTTAGGCTGACACAAGTGAGACTTATTGCAGTTTGTTGTTTTGTGGGCAGAAGATACATGCATCCTCTCCCTCCTCCCTGTCCCTGCAAGACATTGTTACCATTCAATAACCCCTTGTCATTCAGTGAAACTAAAGTATGGCCTTACAGAGAGTGCTTCACTTGATCCAATTTTATCTTTTTATAAAATCTTAATTGGAGTTTTAATAAGCAGTGAGCTCCTGACAGGCACAGCGAACCACAGAACAAGGGAAGCATTAAAGGGAGAAAAAAAATACCCTTGCAATTATCAGGATGATTTTAGTTTCATAATGGTAGCTGTATTTCTTGTATATTTCTCCTACCATGCATAATGAACTGCCACATTTAGTATTATCTTCTTGTGCTGTATTTCTGTCCACACGTAAAACACCCTTCTCACTCCTCTTTTTTTTTTTTTTTTCTGATTGCCACATAACACACAGCAGGGTCACCAACAGTATAGCCTACAAAACAAGGGTATCAATCTCATAGCAAGGTGCTGACCAAAGAAGGTACTGCAGAAAAAAGCTCTGTCCTAGCAAAGTCACCAACAGCCACAGAAATGACTCCCTCTAATAGCGGGGCAAGGAAGAAAACCTCATGAGCAAGTAGACCTATTACTTCCAGATTACTTTGGCATGTTGGTCATTGTTTGCTAAGCTCCCAAAAGCAGTATAGCTTTCTCCTATCTGATGCTATGAGCAGGACAGGGTTTAAAGTGTTTAAAAAAAAAAAGAAACTTTTTGCTTGCATTCTTTAAAATGCTGAAAAGAAACAGTTAAGAGGCTCTTTACAAAGCATACAAGAATTATAAGATATACTGACTAGATAGATTTCCTGAACATCTTTCTTACACAGAATTGCCCCATAGCCCCAGTTTTAGTTATACAGCTTAAAAATGACTCAGCAAACCCTAATCTGGGTTAACAGAGGAACACTTTTGGCTTTGAAAGAGTACTTGTTTTAAATAGCACAAAAATCATCCATTGTTTACAGTCACACATAGTTCCAGTAGGTAAACAATATAAATAATTCAGGAAGATGTTAATTCCCACTTAAATCCGTAGAGCAGGATGGGCTATTTGTTTAGTTTTAATTGTCTCCAGCTCATATGGTTCTTTGTAATGACAATTCCTCACAGATTTAGGCAGCAGTACTAGGAATTGCACAAATCATGATAGAGGGAAGAGGCTGAAGTCACTGTACTTAACCAAGAGGAGCTCTGGGCAGAGGTGCCACACTAAATTCCTTTGCTGTTCATCAACATTCACATCCATGCATTCCCCAGCTTATCCTAATGAGAGGTACACAGTGTTGCACACTGCAGTTTTGATGCCATACTCATTCATTTCACATTCTCATGTTTTAATCATTCAACAAGGTACTTAAATGAAATATAGACGCTGATGAAATCAGTAACAAAATAGGAACCTAAGAGAAGGCCTTCTGTGTCTTTCACTTTACCTTGATTAGTTTCACAGTTTAAAACAGAATGTTACTTTCAGAACATTTAGCCACAAAAAAATATGAGTTTGACATAAATCTTTCTGCAATATTTAACCAGGTTTTGTACTAATTCTGTCCTCCAACTTTTAGTCATTTCTGCTTGCAATAGCAATGTGCAAAGGAGCAGCAATAGGAAAAATATTATTGTCCTCAAAAGCTGGTTTTGTACTGAAACAACATGGAAGACCTTTTTTAATTTATGGCTTAATATATCAAGCAAGCAAGCCACAATGAGTACTCCCTGAGCTATTCATAAGCTCTACCTTAGCTCAGATTACTGACATTAGTTACTGTCTTAATTAACATGGGTTTTATTTTTTTTTTACAAATTTATTTTTTTTAAATTTACTCTTTTTCTTGCCTGTTACTGCAGATAATGTTAAGGGTCCTCCTCATTGGCTATTGGCAACTGCTGCATTCTGAGAAAGTCTCTTTCAATTTAGCTTTCCAGATTCTTCGGCTTCCACCTCCCACAACTTTATAACCTCCTCAAGAGTTTCATACATGCACTGCAATGGTCACATGAAGAGCTCTGTGGGGCAATCAGCACCTTGGCGTCTCCTAGTTACTATGGCACTTTAGGAAGAGAGACACCAAAAAGCACCAATTCCGACAGAAGTTGAGCGCCTGGCAAAACATGAATCTTACGGTGAGACTTCGCCGTAGTTTCAGAACGCTCGTAATCCTCCTGGCTACCTTCTGCCTCGCAAGCATTGGTATCTCTGCCTACTACCTGTACACGGGCTACAAGCAGCAAATGGCCCTGGTGGAAACCACTGGAGAAGCCGAATGTGAAGATCTTAAACTTTTACCATACAGATCCGTGGAGCTGAAAACTGCTAAGCCAATCGACCCATCTAAAACTGATCCCACTGTCCTTTTGTTTGTGGAAAGCCAGTATTCCCAGCTGGGGCAAGACATCATAGCTATCCTCGAGTCCAGCCGTTTTCCCTACCACATGGTCATTGCGCCTTCCAAGGGGGATATTCCCCCTCTCACAGAGGGTGGGAAAGGAAAATATACAATTGTTATATATGAAAATATTTTAAAATATGTGTCCATGGACTCATGGAATAGAGAGCTTCTAGAAAAATACTGTGTGGAATACAGTGTTAGCATAATTGGTTTTCATAAAGCCAATGAGAACAGTTCACCAACTACAAAATTAAAAGGACTTCCATTACATCTTTACAATAACATAGCCCTAAAAGACTGTTTTATAAATCCTCAGTCTCCACTACTGCGCATTACCAAAGCACCAAGGGTGGAGAAAGGTCCCCTGCCTGATGAAGACTGGACAGTTTTCCACTTCAACCATTCCACCTACCAACCTATCCTTTTAGCCGAACTGCAAACTTCCAGACCATTGCCAGCAGTATTGCCAAAGGCTGCTCTATATGCAACAGTCATTCAGGACCTGGGCCTTCACGATGGGATTCAGAGAGTCCTTTTTGGAAACAACTTGACCTTCTGGTTGCACAAGCTGATCTTTATTGATGCCATCTCCTTCCTGTCTGGAAAAAAGCTCACACTGTCCTTGGATAGGTACATCCTCGTGGACATAGACGACATCTTCGTTGGGAAGGAGGGAACAAGGATGAATGTCAACGATGTGAAGGTAGGGCAAGAATTGGGGATGTCATCGCAAATACAAGCATGTACAAAGGGGTCATAGAGAGAAAAAGTGCAAGTGGCCTATTGGTTCTCATTTCCTAGTAAATGCTGCAAAGATGCTGATTTAACTGGAAAGTACAGAAATGTTAATCTGAAGTTCCTTTAGAAAGCTGCTGTGCATACATACACTGAAGCGTTTAACATGGGTGTATACACAAATACACAGGAAGGATCTCATACAGTAAGGCACGTAATGAATGTACTGACTGCCTCCTCCCCAAGTTATTTTTTTCCAATATAATATGTTTATAAGTTTTTTAAAAAGTAAAAAAAAAAAAAAATCTATTTGACTTTCGATGTGACAAATGCACAGCCTTATATTTCAGCAATTGACAACAGGTGACTCTAGAGTGTTCACAGGCTAATGTTTGGGGGCTCTTTTAGACCTTTCCCCCCCGCCCTCCATCAACTCCATTGTTCTGGGACTTCAGCATATTTGTTGAAATTAATTCTTAAAAGTGCCCTTAGATGTAGAAGTTTAAAATGATAAAGAAGTAGAACTCAACAGCCTGACAGTTATTTCCTTGCAATTTTCCACATGTGTGAAAATTATCATATTCAGAGATTAACTGGAAGTTCCTAAGCATGCAACATTACATTCTGTAGCAATTACTCTGAATTTTCTTTTCTTGTAAATACCTCAGTGTTTTCAAGAGCAATAAGCAATCTCTATTTCTAAACCTAGTTCTCTATTTTTTTTTAATTCTTAGTAGTCCTTAATTCTTATTTCTACAACTTCTATATTTGTCCATCAGTCAGGATCACTAAGAAGTATTGAAATACCCCCAACCAGTAGTCTCATACATTATTAAAACAATTTTGCAGATCAGAGAATTCCAGGTAATTCTATTAGCCAAGCGAGGCGTATGAATGCTCATCAAGCTGTACTCTAGCACTAAGGCGCTTTTAGTGCCTGCATTAACTACTCCTGGTGCCTTGAGATCCGAGCCTGCACAAACTCAATGATTAAGTGCTCGCTGTTCTTAATTATACAAAGAGTTTGTCTATATGGGCAAAGTAACTGAAAAAGCTATTATAAAGGTTTTTCAGCAATAGCTTTTTGTATGCACGATTTTGATAGTGTCTTTTTATGATTTAGTTTCTTCCACTAAGGAGCAAAGTCTATTATTCTACATTGGTTAAAGGGTTCCTATTCCTAGAATAAGGAAGTCCACATTCAAATCATACCTATGACTGGAATAATTTCCCAGGCAGAAGAGCCCCAGTCATTTCCTTTATTATTGAGCAATAAACATGACTAGACAAATCCATACAGCAGGCTTGGCAGATGGAGGAGGATGCAGGAGATAGAGGAGATGCATCAGGAAACTGCAGGTCGAGAAACTTAGGTAGGAGCTGGATGACAAAACCCAGCTATTAAAGTCATTCAGCATCTGCTCTGTATGCAGCACACATTCATTCACCTATCTCAAAGAAATGAGCATAACATACCACTGAAGACCTTAACAAACAGAAAACATCTGCACTGCTTCACTTTTCTAAAGAATTGGCGGTGAATCTATTCAAACATAATCCATAAAACAAAAAGGTTTGAAGAGATGCCAAAATTCTTCCCACATTTCTCAGATCCTAAAGGAATAGCCCACTTTGTATATCCACTATAAATAGCATCTGTAAGACTTGGCTGTGGACCTTAAGTGAGAAACTGTGCAGCAAACATTGAATACAGGGGAAACCTGCCACAAAGGATGGGACACAACATTCCCATCAGGTAACTTCCATTCTGTGTATTCCAGTAGGGGGAAAACAGTTAGTCTCCCTTGCATAGATGACATTCGCATGCAAAGCCATTTTGCTACATTTCCACCCGGGGCTATTCATTTCTTAATGGTTTTCATTTAAAGAAAAAAAGAAAAGAAAAAAATAGTAGTTTTTATTTCAAACCCATTTCCAGGTATGGATTTGTTTCTCAGGGTGTTTTAGAAGTACTTACTATGCAAATCAACCCTTCTTAGCGTCTGGATATTCCTAGGATACATTAATATTCAAAACCAGGATGCTTGTTAATGAATATAACAACAAAATCAGAGTGTACTTCAGTTAGTTTACAGTAAAGGATAATTACAGTGAGTTAGAGAACAGTCTCTCTAATCCCTTGGGGAAGGAGGCAATTAAGAACCAGTGGGCCTAGCTTTGCCCAAAGGCACAGCAGGCACCCCAGGTGAGCAGCTAAATATCACACAGAGACAATGTTTAAGAGGCTGAAGTTTTCTTAAGAGAAGTCCAAGTATTGACATGCGTTGCAAATCCCCTCGGAGGGCTCTGTGTTTTCACAGTGGGAGAGAGTCCACTTCAGGCACTGCGAGATCTAGGGCACTTACCCCACACGTGCATTATAAGGGCACAAGTGTGAATGGCTCCAGCAGCAAAAGAGACTCTGTAAGCTGTTTTACAAGAATCATCCAGAGTTTGGATCATTTACCTTCTTTCCTGAAGTGCTTATTGTATTCACATCTAACACTTAAAAACAAAATCCTCATTTACAACAGCACACATTTTAAAACTCATTTCATCTTTCTTCCTGTACTGTATATTTACAAACAAACAAAAAAAGAATCAGCATTCAGCATCCCCATCATAAAAGGGATGCTATTTGTTATAATTTCCAATGCTTTCCACAAAAAGAGATTTCTTTAAAAAGTTTGCCTTGTGCCACACTGCAATTATCTACTTCTTCAATTCATATTTGTTATTATACACACTGTAGATTCACTTTTCATAATTCTGTGAGTGTCTCGGTGAAGGCCTTTAAAGGTATTGAGCACAGCTACCACCAAGCATGGCAAATTCCAGGTGCACACAGAAAACTGCAGATGAGCAGCTAACCATTTCCAAAACTATGTCAAAAGTCTAACTAAATAATATAATTTCGCCAAACCAGTAGGGCATTTTCCCTCAGTGACTATGAGCACTATAACTGTAAGTTAGAAGAACGTACCACAAAAATGAGTTTTCTGATAACATTTCCACGTAATAAGAAAGCGAGTATCTGGACTCCTGTGTAATTACTTCCTGCAACTTAAATGTTTTTATCCCCTCACCAAGCCTTTTCTCAATTAAGTGCTCCAACGATATATATAATTTTATAAAGGGCACCATCAACTAGAGAAATAGAGATTAAAGAAGAGAGTTATTATGGTCTGTGTTTACAACAAAAGATCTCTCAGTCCCTTGTATTACAGAAGTTGTGCAAGGTCATACCTGGCTAAGTAATTAAACAGGAACTCAGCTGAGCCCCAGAAAGCTATTTTCTCTGGCTTTATGGGGATCTATCTTGAGCCCAGCGAGCTCCTGCAAATGAATTTCTTCCTTTCCCTCCTCCCAGCACTTTATCTTACCACTTGATTTTAGAAGGCAAAAGACTCAAGAGTTCATCAGTTAGTTTGCAAAACTACTGAATTCACATGCTTGCAAATTGCATTAGTTCTGGCCACACAGCAGGCCCAAGACCACTGGCATCAGTGATCCAGGGAAAGTAGCTAGGGACACGCGTCCAGTTGTGCCCTGTCTCAGATTATTGCATAATCTCTAGTCTTTAAAGACTAGAGAATAGAAATCTCTAGTCTTCAAAGTTTGTTCCAAGCATGCTCAAACTGAGATGCTGCCAATCAACATCACTCAAAAACGTAACAAGAGCTTGCTGAAATATTCTTTTTTGCTGCTGCTGTTGTATCCCGAGCATGTAGAATGGTAGAGCATTTACTCACCCAGGAAGAACCATGACTTCCTCAGCAGCTTTTCACAACAACAGCTTTCTCTCCTGCCCTCACTATTAACTCAAAACACAGAAAAAAAATACTACTGGGGGAAAAAAAGTTAATTAAAAATATGCTCAAGCAGCCTCAACCTTTCCCAGTTTCTTCCGCTCTGCTCCCAAGCCCTAGAGCGCACAGCAGGGCCCTCTCTATAGACTTCCTTCAGGTGGGGTCCCTCACAAGTCACCCACGTTCCTCCCGGGCCTGACTTCCCCAGCTGAAACCAGTAATCAAGGAGAGGTCGCTGCCTCGTGTCACAAAAACCCTTGCTCTGAAAGCTGTGCTTTTCTTTCGGTATTCCCTCCAGCTGCTGACATAGGGCCGGATCACCCTTGTGCCACCTGAGGCGCTATGAGGTGCCGGAGCAGCACCTGGAGCTTCCTTGGTGCCTGTGCTGGCCCTGGTGGCTCCTGTCCTCGCACCCCTATTCCTGCCTGTTCTCCTGCACTCAGCGTCAGGCCACTTATTTCAGCAGGAAAGAAACTGCACTAGTCTCCGACACCTCCTCACTTCCACACGTCTGCGCTTTTTCTTTGACCTTCGCCATCATTAAAATGCCGTGCCCATTTACAGGGTGTGATTTCGTGATCATTTTAGTGTTTTCAAGGCAAGAATTCATGCTGGAACCGCAGCTTCTCTGATAATTCCGAGTTAAGGAGCACTGGCTCCACAGGGGGCTGCCCGTGCTGATCGGAGCTCTCCAGCACATGCTGTTTTGATCTTTATGCAAGGAGAAATGCTTTCAGGGGGAATAATTAGGGCTGTCTGGGCCACTTTACTGTCCAGGGCAGAACAAAACTCAGTATAATGCTGCAGGTGGGAAAGGAATACCTGAAACCCTCCTTGTTGCTGCTATGTGCAACTCTCCATGCAACTAAATGACTTTTTAAAGCAAGGAGTTTGGTAAAGTGTGGGAGTAATGTTCAGTTGTACTTCACTACTGCTTGTAGCTCTTACCTCTTCCGTCATTTGAATTTATGGTAAAGATCTGTAACCTGGCATGTGGATCAAGAAGCTCTAGTTATTGATGGACAAAAACATATTTCTGCATCTCTCAGTAGAATTTGGCATGTGGTACCACAGAATATGACATATTTTATAGAGAAATTTGCAAGCAACAATCAAGACCAGAGACAACAGTCTTGGAGGATTGAAATAGGTGCTTTAATTGTAACTCAGATTTCTAAAAGGGTTTTCTGGATATTTGCCTCTTCTCTATTCTTCTAGACTTGTATGCAACATCAGAGAAAATTATGGAGCTAGTTACAGCAGTCTAACATCTACGTATCCATCTGCTTAGTTCCCAATGTGCAGAGTGCCAGTCCCCAAAATCGCCAGTGTTTCAACAAGAATTAAAACTGGTTCTACAAGCAGGAAATAGAAAGAATTTTTTCTTTATTGTTAATTTACCTGCACTTTTCCGTCAACAGGATTAGAAAATAATTACTTGGTTCTTGATTATATGAGATATAAT
>JAVCKT010012485.1:0-11475 GCA_032273925.1 Rhynchotus rufescens | reverse complement strand
CAAGCTACATCAGCTCAAATGAGCTGAAAATTCAGTCCTCTGGCAGACTGCGGTCAGGAAAAAGGTGCCTCCAGCACCGTTCTTAGCTGACATCACCTCCTGGCCCAACATGGAAAAGGAAATCATTCTGCAATATTCAGAAACAATTTACCCTGTAGGAGAAGGAAAGTTTCAAAGTGGTACTTAATTAGTCTTGCTATTTGCTAAGGAACTGTGGGAAGATATCACACAGTTGCTAAAGAAGGATAAATACAGAGTACCAGAAACTATCCAGGAGCTGGGAAGCAGATAGAAATTTTGCTTTATCTTTGTAAAATAAAAGGCTTTCATTTGATTTGCCCTACACACCCAATAGCAATGTGGTACTTCTGGGGTAACAGACCCAGCACAGCTAGCAAAGAATGTGAAAAACATGAGGACTGTGCGTATTTTCTTTACTGTTGTCTAACAATAGTGATTAACGCTGGTGGCCATGGAGACTTCGGATGTAACATAATAGCAGAAACATCATTAGTCTGTAGTCTGTAGCCCTTTTCTTTTCCTAAATGTAGATACATAGAAACATAGAGAGATTTTTGATAATTTGTGTTTTCTGACTCTCCTCTAGGGTGGTAGGTTTGGTTCTGATAATTACTGCTTCCCTTCTCGCTGTCATTGGCCTTGTGATGTCTGCCAAGTTCAGGTGACAAGCAATTGAAGGATGGAACCAGCATGTCATTATATTAACAATATAGATCATGAAGCTGTCTAGGATAGAGGAGATATCACAGACAGCTGTCTTTTTGTGGGGGAGGATTTTTGTGCGTGTGTGTAGGTAATTCCCACATTTGTATGAAGCACAAAGAAGAGGAAACTCCTGGACCCGCCGTTATTTCCTCATGGCTTCCATTAGCTCTCACATGCGCTTATCACATTTAAGCTGTCTCCTAAGAGGACAGAATGGTAGAAAATTATTATAGTCCTTTATTTTTAAAGAATACCAGATGGAGTGATTCCTCATGCTTCAGCACACTCACGGTCCTCTTCTCTGTCCCCTTGGCACGCACAGCTTCAGTGCCACAGCCAGTGCTCAGCTGGGTGCCAAGCTGGGACAGTGCAAGTTAAGTCCTTTCCCTTCTCTCTTGCTCTTCATGCCACCCAGCTGAGCGTGACGTATAGATGCAGTGTCTTCTCTTCAAATTCATACACAAGATGTTCCCAGCCTGCATGTAGACACTTGCAAGGGTTGCAGTTTCAGAGGAGCCGCGTTGCCTCAGCACTGTTAGGTAAAGGAGGTACATGGATGTCTGCTAAAGGAGAACTGATTTCGTTCCTAGCTCTGGTACAGCCTTGCTGGGTGACCTTGGGCAAGCCACTTAACACCTGTGTTCCCTTATTCCCTGCTGTGAGAAATATTGCTGATGCTTATCTCGATTAAAGAGGAGCAGCGAGGCGATGTTCATTAATTATTGTTGGAGAGTGCTGGAGATTCAGGCCAATAAAAGCATAGGCTGCACTGCTTTGCCCTTCTACAACACAGTCATCTGAGGAGGGTAAAGCATTACATCTTCCACTTTCATGTGAAAAGAAAGAAAATTAAAACCCCACTTGGAAGCAGTATTTTAATTGGCTTTGTTTTTTATTTTCCCACACTGTACCCAAGGCTAAACTCACTGAGGCATTTATAAACCTGCAGAAGATGAAGACAGGCACCTTGTGCAATTTGCACAAATAGCCTGGGAATCTGTTCCCGCTGGAGTCAGACATCTGACCTGCTTGGGTGGTTTCATCACTCCCAAGGGAATGCCCTCTACATTCTTAGGTGGCAGATTTTTTAGATAGTCAGAGCTCTCAATTCACCATTCGCAATGCTTAAAGATACAAAGCAAATAAAAACAACGCTGCAAACCCATTGTACAACATTGCTCCCATTTCATTGCTGAATTAGCTTCCATGGAAGCTGAGGAAACTTATTCCTGATGGAGGGCAGTTTCCCCATGCAAGAGCAGCTGCTCGTTGCATGACTGTAACGATAGTCGTTGGATGATGGTAGTTAGGGGTTTTGCTTCGCAGATGTTGCTGTGAAAAGGTTTCAGTTTTGATGTGTGGCTGCAACAGCTCCTGGCTACTCGGTGCTTTATTGGTGTATATATAACAGGTCCTGCAGAAGAGGCCCAAATCAATAGCTATAAATTCAGATTTGATTTTCTGTGTACCTTGTGGATCTATTGTAAGCTCTGTAATCATCTGTCTCACCACTCACCCATCAACTGATTTTTTTTCCTGGAAAATTGAATTTTTGACTAACTTATGAGACATAAGGACAGGGACCTGACTGTAGGGTTTGTCACTGTCTCATCATGGTGTAAAAACTGCTCCCCAAATGAAGTAGTCCAATTTCTGCCTTTTCAGAAGAAAAAGTAAAAGACCCATCTTTGATATATCTTTTATGAAATAGTTTTGCTTTGGAGGGACTGGAAAACAATTAGTTTCTTTGAATATTTAAAATCTGTAAGCAGTAGTTACACATTTATCTTCATATATGGAAGAGTATATTTGAGTACAGGAAGTGAATCAAATCAATCATTTTGTTGCATCGCTGAAACAAAATACCAGCAATAGCTCCAGGGATCTGCAAAAGACTCCTGAAACAAGATCCAGGAGAATCATTTGTGAGTAGCTTGGCAGTTACTGAGTTAATTTTCTGGGCCAGAATTTCCCCAGGTGGAAACCTGGCAGAGATTACCCCAGAGCAGGCATTGGGAAGCTGTGTGAGCACTGACTGCCTTCAGGTGGGTCCTGGCTGCTGCGGGGAATTAGTGGCTGAGCAGATGGCAGCTGCTGGGAAAGTGGATCCCTTAAATAGATGGTTCCCTCCCTAGCCTCTTATTTGCTGAAAGTTTTCTGTAGTATGTATGTTATGTTTCTATATACATATTATGTTCTCCTTCTATGTTTCTTACATTCTTTCTTCTCTTTAAATTTCTTCCTGTTGTTGTCTTGGATTGGATTCTTCTGCTTTTGGATTGCTTTATGGATAATCAAAAATGGTAAGTGAATTAATGGTTAAAGAACCCAAGCTCTTAAGCAGAGTGTTTTACTGAGAGGAGTTGTGTTTGCTAGTGTTTAATGTTCTTAATGCTTTATTGTTAGAGAGATTTCAGAAATTTCCTATTCAGAGTTGGAGACGTTTTATAAGAAGACTGTCTTAATAGTCATAATGTTCCATTAAATGTGGTCTTTCTTGTATATGTTTACATTTTTTTTAAATTGTAAATGCTTTGCTTGCTCTGTGGAGAGCTTGTTTTACCCAAATTAGAAAATTGGGGAAAATAAGAAAAGAGAAAACCTTTCAGGTGGAGAGAGAGAGAGGTAAGATTGAGAGAGCTGCAAAGACTTGCTTAAAAGAGCAAGTGCGTTTTAATATTGGTATGTATGTGTATTTATGTATATGTATAATACACTTTGTGTATACATGCACTTGTGTCATCCAGTCTCATGAAACTAAGATTTAACTGAAATTGTGCATTGCTGCTGTCCATCATTCCTGCTTTGAGGAGCGCAGACTTGTGCTGTGGTGCTGCCTTTCTGGCCATCAGTGGGAAGTGCTTTTCTTAGCCTTCCCGTGCCCCTTGGCGAGGCTGGCTGTGCAGTGGCTCCTGAGGGCCTTATCAGACAGTTCTTCCTGAGCAGTAGCTGTCTTGTTCGGATAATAACTTACCTTGATAAAGCTGGACAAAAATGAAACAAAGCAAGGAAAAATCAATAGCTCTTACTGTAATAGAGGGGATGTGTTTCTGGCATGGTTTATGGAGATGTATATAATGAATCATGTTATATATGACCACATATTAGGTACATTTCTTCTGTCCTTACTCATAGGAGTAGTTCCAGGTAACCAAGGAGTCTGTGTGGAGGATGTGGCTAAGGTTCCCTTACTGCACTGCGCCCTCCCACAATTGTTGTTGCCAAGCCTAGTTTCTATTATTTAAGCAATCATAGACCCTAGAGATGTTTAACAATGGGACTTCTTTAGGTATATTAAGCTATGGTGAAATTTCCTCTAAGGAAAAGATGACTAGACTTCTGGGATAAGCCTGGAGGATGCATGACTTAGAGTCATCCTACCTTGACAAATGGATGAGTTGGAAGGGCTGCCTTAAGGAACTTACTGAAGTTTTCTCTTTCTATTTTTGGTTTGTTTTCCCTTGTCTTGCAGAAATCATATGTGGAATCTTTAGCTCAAATAAATTTCTCTTTTAGGCTATCTCATCCGTGCTAAGACTAAGACAATCAAGGGCACAAATCAACAAGACCAACATGCTGAGTGTCCAGTGGGGCATTAAGGCTAATAAGCTTTTTCTTTCCCCTCTCCCTGACGAGCCCTTTTCTCCTCTGGGGTCCTTTTGCACCAGTTGTAAGGACAGGTGTCCCTTCCAGAAATCTGTTATAAATTGGCACCTCAAAGTCGTGCTCAGAGGCTTCTGATCTTGGCAGTGTGTGCTGTAATGTCTCGTGCTCCTGCTTTCTGCTGGACTAACCCTTGGAAGTCCCTCCAGGGAGCCGAGGGGAAGCCTGCTTCAGTTTATGGTGTTTGGGACTCAAGGTCCTGCCTGCAAAGGCAGATGATTTCTGTGTGCAGAAAGTCATTAGCAGCCCTGGCCCACAGCCAGGACGGCGAGGGCAGCGACGCTGCTCCTCTCCAAGGTGCCCGAGTGATATTAATAACCAAAGGCTCCCTGGTAATATACTGAATGTGAGACCTATTCTAATAGGGAGTTACAGTGAGATACTTGCTGTTCTCTGGCTTCATTTGAATACATGTGAGTACCTTTTAGTAGCAGACAGAGCTGGTCAAATAGTGGGCTTGCATGTTGACATATATACAGTGTAGAGACATAGAGAATCCCCGCCCAAGTGTAACTGTAGCAGGTAAGTTTATGGATGTTCTAGTGTCTAATTTGTGATACTATCCTAATTGCTGTCTGCAGTATCCTTTGAACGGAGATGAAAATATTTTGTTTATCAGTTCTATTAGATGCAGTACAAAAAAAACTGATACTTATACCATGTAAACTGGTTATGCTGTAAAGAATAATCCAAGTGGAATTTAGATCAGTCCTTTCTCACAAGGACTGAGATGAATTGTCTGGAGACTGAGTATAGCTGAGTTTTCAAGACTACTCTGTGAATGCAAGACCTTGAAATTGAATATGGTTTCATTAAAGAACACTGCTAATGAGATAATACGGCTATTATTCTCTTTTTGCAAAATTGTTCCAAACTGTGACTCTATTCTCCTGTCCTGGTGTTTTCTATGATTAAATGATTTATGGGCAATTAGCTCCTGAAACCCTGTGTGTCATCCTGTTATAAGCATCTCTTTGTTTGTGCTCTGTAGGGGTTTCAGCTCTGCCGCACTGAGCGGTACTCAGGAGGTGTCTGTCAGCTTCCTGCTCGTGGGGACCTCTGTGTCTTCAGCTTCACAACAGGCATTTGGTGTTCAGAGTTCTGGGCTTTCAAGGGGAATGTAGTGGGAGAAGCAACTACATGGGTGGAGTTCACAGCTGCTGATAAACAAGGGCTGCTGCATTTATCTGGCACTTCCTGGAAAGCTCTCAGTTGTCTTTCTGTTCTTTCTACCAAGAACTGACCTGGAGGTTAATATGTTTTGATAATGGGCTTGATAACATGTCAAGACTGTGTCTAGGGTCGCGGCCTTTCTGTACAGAGAGGACCTGCTATCTCTGCTGCAGTGTTTTCTAGGGAGTATTTGCAAGCTGTGCTGACACTAGAAGACTGAGGCAGGAGGAAAATGGTGGTAAACGTTCATGGAAGTTTAAACTCTTGTACTTTGTATGCAGTGGCTGCAAAGGAATAATCTCTTCTGGCTTTGTTAACAAAGCTCTTAAGTTTCTTTTGCATCAGCTGAATGAAATGAAAATGGGGAGGTTAAGCATTTAATTGGCCACAAGTGTTGGAAGATGTTGGGTGAAGCTCTGGTGTCCTGTGTGTTTGCTCTGACACTAGAAATGTCACTGCCACAGCCTTTACTCATGCACTGGATGCTGTTCACATTAATACATTTCAAATTGATGGTGTAAGGATGGGAGGGCCGGGTCTTGCCCTCCGTGCAACCATTTAATAAAAATAAGAACTGTCAAGGTAAGTTTGTGGAAAAAGATGGTAGTGTTGGGCTATCAGAGGGGACAATTCAGGGACAGTGATTTGCAGCACATCTTCTCATGTCCAGCTGCCCTGCCCACAGCACAGGCAGACCCAGCTCTCCTAATTGCAGTGAAGCTGTGAGCGATGTTCTTGAGCAGAGACATGGAATGGTGAAATTTGTGGTGAAGGAAGGGCAAGTGCTGGCTGAAGTGAGCCTAAATCCCCAGCAGTTGTGCACTTCTGCCCACTGAGAAGTGGGAAAAGACCTGCAGGGCCAAGGCAGAACTCTTGTTATAACCCAAAAAGAGCAGGATTCTTCCTCTACAGCCAAAATTTGTCACTTCTGTAACTGCTCTGCAAGAAACAAGCCCTGATGCTTTGGCTACTAAGCAGATGCTGCTTGTTATCAGAACCGCAGCCTTGAGCTCTTAGGACCCAGAGGTTTGTCTGTCTATCTGCAGTTATGGTCTGTTCTTCTAGTAATCACTGGTGTGTGCTTGTGATAAAGCTCTTTGTAGGCAGACAAAAAGCATGTTCCGCTTTGATTCACAGGATATTAAATCTCTTTTGGAGTCAAAGAAACAATTTGCTGTGTGGCACAGAATGACCTGTCCGACTGTAGCTAATGACCTTTATCCAAATGAAAAACCTTGCAAACATCTGCCTTAAATAAGGGAGGCTTCTTAAGAATGGATGTCGAATGCTTAAGTCTTAGGAGCTGTGATGCAGTTCAATTGAATAAGAACAGTTTCTTTGAAGTTTCGGGAACACTTCTACACCATAATATCAGCTAGAGGGAAGGATGGTAGGAGTTATCTGACTTTGGTCCCTGATTTCCTTCTGTTACGTGTGCCTGGATGCAGCAAACACTTGAACACTAGTGCTTAGGCTTCCAAGGACTTACCTGGTTGCTTACTAAAGGTAAACAGCAATTACTGTTATGCAGCAATTGGATTCTTGAGTGCAAGTAATCAGCTTGAGCAGTGTACAGAGCAGCCTCCCCTATTAAGGCTGCATCTAAAGCTTATTGAAATCAGCAGGGGGCTTCTAATTGAGCTCTGACAGGCAGTGGTTCTAGCACTTACTAATTCAGAACTGTGTTTCTGTTGTGTGGGGATTTGTTTGTGCTTGCTTTTTTTTTTAACATATAAACATATGTCACTCTGAAGGCACTGAACTATGCCTGTGAGTTTCTGTGACAAAAAAAAGACTAATTTATAAAGCAGCTAATTGCCATAATGCACTTGGAGTGTTTAAGTAAATCTGAAGATACGGACCGCCTGAAGTATCTATATGTACAGTTAGGTGTTTATTTGATCTGTAGCTAAGTGGTCTTGGGCAATAGCTACATGGGGGCTTTTGTGGCTGAACTGAACAGTTTGGCTCCTTCCCTCCTTCCCCAAGGGGCCCACACGGATTGTGTGCCGGTGCAGAACGGGCTCTGCAACCCGTGGCTGGACGGGGCAGCTGCTGTCCCAGGCCTTGTGTGCAGCATTGGCAGCGAGTGTCTGACTGTGGTGGCATGGCCATGCGTCGCTGGTTGGCAGCATAATTATGAAATGGGTAATCTAATTCTCATCTTTCCCTTTTTTCTTTAAGTGATGGCTGCAAACATAGCAGGACGTGGTTAGAATGCTTCACATGGTTTTTGTGTGCCTTTTTCCTTAGGCTTGTTTTCCTTCTTAAGAAAGACAAATTGTTGAATATATTAGCATGCTGTTGTGCTGGAAATTATGTGTTTGCAGGCTTTTTTTTTTTTGTCTGTGCTCAACTAGTTGGATGTAGATTCTCATTTCTAATAAGAAAGTGGCAAGATTCCAAGTCATTGTGTGTGTGTGGGGGGGCTCTAAGTGTCGTTCTCCCCAAGGAATTACAAACTGAGATGAGGCATATTGAGGACAAGCATGTGGTAACAAACAACTTCTGAATAATTTCCATTGCTCAGTGATGACTTTGAAAACTTTACAGGTAAAAGACAACTTTTCAGGTAAAACACAATCATATCAACAATTCCTGTTTGTGTATGTTCATTTTGCTTCTTTCCCCTTGTTCTATCTATTGCAGGGAAAGTCTAAAGTGATTCTGATATTCTGTTCATGCAGAAAACTTTGAACTTCAATATATTTTGGTTCTGAAATCAAATTCTGTTTATTTCTGTAATTAAATCTGCATAAATCTTGGGCAGTGTTTTCTTTTGCTTTGGGGAGGAGAAGGTGGCATTCAAATACTTGAATATTCCTCTCTGGTCTCAGGGAAAAAGAATAACATGGAAAGAGCTCCAGAATGATAAGCAGCCTCTTGTGCTCATTATTGTGAAAAACCCTTGGCTGTGAGGAGCTGCTGTGGAGAGACACACGGACCAGAGCGCCTGTCCTCCCGCTGCCTCTCTCCTCATCCGAGGCACCTTTGGCTTAAGCTCCGAGTGCACCGGGTAGCTCTCTATGGAAGGAAACTTCTTGGCGCTGTTCTGACCCATCCCAGCTGGCTGATGCACCCCTCTCCTTCCAGCTTTGGGCATCCTCTAGGGAGGAGCAGACTTAAATGTTGTCTTGTCGCCTCTATCCAGAGATAGTCAGCAGGCTCCCGACTCTGCTACGGGCACAGCTGCCTGTGGCTGTTAATAGCTCTGTCCTCTGGGCCTCGGTGTTCTTGTTGTGCAGGAACAACAGCGGCTGTGACCTCTTTGTCCTAAAGATAGCGCAGTGCTTGGCATCTCGTTTTGTACTGCAGGCTTGGGAGTGTAGCCTCTTTGCTAAATGGGCATGTGCTTGGCTAAAGCTTCCTTGCAGATCTACGTAGATCCTATCCCTTTCCCCTCTCTTTCCCATCCCAGCTGCTCCTCTCACTGCTAATATTCCATACTACTTGAAGCCCTGGATATATTATTGTATTAGGAATTATATTATTACATGTATATCAGGAAATTGCTCAATTAATGAGATGGCTTTTGTTAGTGTTAACTTTCCAGGCTTAAAGAAGCTATTTTTTTTCCTTGCACATGTTTCACTCCTTTCGCAGATATGGTAGTCGAGTTAAAGCAGTATTCATAACTCATCACTCACTGCTTCAAAGAAGCAGATATGATCATAGTGGAATCGGAAAATGAATGTAAAAACAGAGGCAAAAGAGTGAAATATGTTACCCTGATGACATTATGGCAACATAATGAAGAAACTGAAAGGCACAAAATGAGGTTTTATATTTTCCTTAAGTTTAGTAAACCTATTCTTTCATACTTTATGGCTGTGAGGAACATCAATAAGATTGATTAAAAAAGGCTGTCGAATGCTAAAATTATACCAGGTTGCTTGCAGCTTCAGTATTATTCACACTTACAATGGGCCATTACCTATACACTGTGCTTTACAGGGAATAATAATAAATTAATTGCTTTCCTCTGTCTGTTCTTCACCTTGCCCAAAGCTTGCCAGCTACTTGTTTTAAAGATTGCTGCAATTACCTTTTTGCGTAGTAAAACCGGCTTCTACAGCTTGGTAGAACTTTGCTGTAAGCCTTTGAATTACAGAATCCTTAAGGTTGGAAGGGACCTTTAGAGATCATCCAGTCCAACCCTCCGCACACACAGAGTCACTCAGAGTACGGGGCACAGGCTGTGTCCAAGCAAGTGTTGAACATTTCCAGAAAAGGAGACTCGACAACCTCTCCTAGGAATCTCTTCCAGGGCTCTGTCAGCCTCACTGTCAAGACAGTTTTCCTTCAGTTTCTGTGGAACTTCTGGTGCTTCAGTTCGTGGCCGTTTCCTCTAGTTCTATCAGTGGCCACCACAGAAAAGAGGCCACCCCATCCTCCTCACTGCCTCCCTTGAGGTATTTATAGGTGCTGATCAGATCCCCCTCAGCCTCTTCTTCTCCAGGCTGAACAGGCCCAGCTCCCTCAGCCTTTGCTCCCAGGGCAGATGTTCCAGGCCCCTGATCATCCTCGTAGCCCTGCACTGAACTACATCATAAATGTATTTAACTGACTTTGTACAAATAGTCATTGGAAAAAGAAAAGGCAAAGAAAGTGGAAATTAGAATATTTCCTGAAATTCAATAATGCCTACATAAACTACAAAATAAAATGGCCAGTTTATAAAGGTATTGCTGACAGCATTACAATTTGATTACAGCAAAGTTAAAAAGTAAATACCAATCATTGTGGAAAAGCATACATAAGACAAAGAGCACCTAACTGAAAAATCTATAGGTGAGGAAAAAGAAAATTAAAAGTAAAACACTAAAGAAGAAGTAGTAACTTGCAGTTATTTCATTTATTCAGGAAGTAGATGGCAGTTTCCTCCATTATTCCTTCTCAAACCTCTGCCTTACCACAGCATGCAGGTATTTCACTATCTATAGTGGTTTCATTATTACAACACCATTAAAAGGGAGAGGTTATTTTTCAGAAGAACAAAGAAATGATGAACTGGTCATTTAAAACAGAGCAGGAGACTAAACTTGTCTGTATCTAATTCCTTATTGAAGCCTACATGCCGAATACAATTGAGCTGAAAGTGGCTTGGAAGAATACAAACTAATTTAAACTGAATCTATAAGAGAGATTCAGACACATTTATAACTGGAGCACAGGAAATCTACGACAATGTATGGAAAAAAAAAAACTTAGAATTGGCTAGTAAGTGATACTTAGTTCAAAATACTGGTAAATACAATATTGTGTCCAATATAAGCATTCAAAAGATAGATTACAATTCTGTGTCTAGGCTGTGTACAGATTGGTAATCTTTGGCTTTGGTTCATTAACAGCATGTGAGTGATGAGTGAATGTTCCCAGTTTCAAGGTACTCCTTTTAATGAAACAATACGTTTATTCATAATGATCAATATGAATACTTCTTCAGTTAAGGTGGACAAGAAGCTGTCATTCCTCCCCCAAAAAAGGTTTGTCTGTTTTTACCTATATAATCCTCTCTATATAAAAAGCCCTTAGTGTCCTGAAGGAACTGCGAAGGTGGAAGTGGTAGAGTAATAGTCAAGTAGAGGTCAAGGCTACAAATACAATTGATCCTTTGGCACCAAAACGTACTGAGCGGAAACAGCATTTTTTTTCTCTTTTTTTCATAAAAATGAAAAAAAATATATTATGTGTTAAAATGTTTCACTAGATGTGCAGGAAATGGTTATCTTACATATGAGAAGATTAGGAAGTTTGTGACTACATTCAGAAAAGCACTCATGGCTGTTCTTCCAACCAGTTATATATATTTAAGTACTATTCACCTAGAATCTAGGACACTTAGTTCAGTTTTCTCTTGACCTCTGATTGTTAATCACCTTCCTCTCCAAGGGTGCTTTTTAATTCTTTATT
>JAVCKT010012484.1:0-11452 GCA_032273925.1 Rhynchotus rufescens | reverse complement strand
CTTTTCAGTGGTGGCCAGTGATAGGACTAGAGGAAACGGCCACAAGCTGAGGCACCAAAAGTTCCACAGGAACTTAAAACATTTCTTCAGTGTGAGGGTGACAGAGCCCTGGAACAGGCTGCCCAGACAGGTTGTGGAGTCTCCTTCTTTGGAGATCTTCCAAACCCGCTTGGATGCCACCCTGTGCCACGTGCTCTAGGTGACCCTGTGTGTGCATAGGGATTGGAATAGATAGATGATCTCTAAAAGTCCCTTCCTTAAAGATTCTATGATTCTATGCACTCATACATCACCAAAACTATGCTTGGGTGGGGTTTTATTCAAATTTGAAGCAGAATATAGAAGGTCCTGACAGACAAGAGAGGTGCCAGATGCCAGAAAGACCTGAGCAAGTGGGATGGAAGTATGCTTCCTGAAATATATTGCTTGGGAGCTCCTTGTCCTCATGACATCACCATCCTTAACCAGAGGAGAAGTGCTGGGACTAATCTGGACCCAAAAATTAGCTGCTGCCCAACGTGACACACACCAGACAAGTTTTCCAGCCTCTCTCTGAGTTCAGTAAGATATTTGGGGACGCCCTCTATGGCTTTTTGGAAAATTAGTAGAAGTCAAATTACATTTGGGTGTGCTCTTCCTTCTTTAAATTTGAGTTTGGTTGTTCAACAGGTTTAAGAGTTAGCAGGGGTGATGGAGATAAGCACAATCACCAATAGCTTAATTCCAGAGGAAATTGTCTAAAAATACAAATTAATGCAGCAAATAGTAACTGAATTCATAATACTGGCTTCCAAAAATTGGATTTTTCTTTCAGCGGAGATAAGTACCTAAGGACTTGACATTAAATGAAACCTCTTCTTAGAAAGGCATCTTAGAAAATGCATATTACTTCCAAAATATACTAGGGTAGGAAATGGTTAATTTGGCTTTCTTTTGAAGGTCTAATTTGGCCCAATCAAAACCTTTCTACTCTAGAAGCAAGATAGTTTTGCATTGATTTTAGGGATTAACATCACTGTTAGCTTGTTGCACAGTTCATCCAGTTCTCTGAATATAAAATTAGCAAGGTTAACAGATAAAAAGCATACATACATAGACTTTGAAATTTTACTGTATCTACTGAAGGAAAATGGGTCTCCTTTTCCCTCCATGACAGGAATTTTATTTCCCTTGTGCATTTTCATAATGTATATGCTGTGGCCTTTTCTCTCTTCTAAAGCTTATTAAAGCTTTAATTTCATTTACCAAAAGGAACAGGCTATTTCCATAGAATTATTTACTTGAATCAAGCATTTTCCAACACAGTAAGGGGCACATCATATGTGCAAGACCATTTTTTGGAGACCATCCCCACTGTCTGCTCTCACTACCAAGAGGGTGTTGTTCTAGAACAACTTTTCTAGGATATATTTACTAGTAACTCATTTTCCTTCCAGAACTGTGCTCAGATTTTACTATTTTTATTATTACTAAATAGCTCTTTCAGACATTACTCTACAGGTTCTATTGTGTAAAACTGGAAGATACCTGTAGCTTTTAGTTAGTGGATCTGCTTTATCAGTTTAAATATAAAACATTTCTTAAAGTATCCTCCAGCTCACTTAACAGTAAGAAGCAGCAGATGTGCATGTTACTCTATGAATGATTGCACTGCAGCCTCTTGGGCACATTTGAGGT
The DNA here is from genome assembly GCA_032273925.1 of Rhynchotus rufescens. Classification (NCBI taxonomy): domain Eukaryota; kingdom Metazoa; phylum Chordata; class Aves; order Tinamiformes; family Tinamidae; genus Rhynchotus; species Rhynchotus rufescens. The sequence goes on along the minus strand of JAVCKT010012484.1, from coordinate 9,775 downwards.
TCAGATGATGGTCTTCTTCCATTCCCAAAATGAAGACTTCAAAGATGGAATATCTGAATGGATCCACAAGATCCATAAAAGAACAAAGGGATGGCATCAGAGTGAAAAGTAGGATAGATCTAAAGATCACTGGAGATCTACTGACTAGAGGTGAGAATTGGAGGATATTCTATTTAGAGAGAGAAAATATTCTGCTCCTGATATAGTGGAGGAAAAATAAGGAGAGATTGCAACTGTTGTGATAGATACTACTTATTTCCATTACCAAACACCACAAGACATTGTTCTGATAAAACTAAAAACTAAGAAGTTATCTAGGCTTGGGAATCATCTACTGGTCTTGCATGCCACTTCCTCCAAGCTTTGAAGGCTAAAGTCTTCAGGACAGGAGAACAGTTTCCAAGAACTCAAACAACTGCCTATGGTTTCAAATACCCAGAATGTCAAAGGCAAGAAGCATTGAATGCCAGAGCTTGCTTGACAGCCTAAGGCACAAAAAATATAACACGATCAACCTGAGCCCATTAAAAGGTATCATAAAGACAGTATTTCTGAGTTTAACTGCTCCACAGTGCAAACAAATCAGCTTAATCCGAACTTGGCAAGAACACATTTTATCTATATGTACAGTTTTTCTTACCTCTTTATTCTACCTATATTCTAATTCTTTTTAAAGCCATATAAATCTGTTTTTGTGACTTTTTCTTTTCCCTGTGGAAATTCTCAGTTTGGTCTCTGCAGGAGTAAACATCATTTTTTTTCAGGCTATTAACACAGCTATTACTGATAACATTCTTATATTTACAGTGATTTTTACTGAAAGATCCTAAAGAACTTGAAACACTACAAACTGACTGCATAAACTAGAAAGCAAATTCCACCTTTCCCATCCTACTTAAAAAGTCCTGCCTATATATAGAAGAGCCAGTGCTTTTCTGCTGTGTAAATTATGGGAGCAAGAGGAGATACTCTGAATTTCCATGCTCAGATTCAACACGTAGAAGGCATAGATGCCTCTGCAGAAAAGCGTGCATTGTCTTTTCTTGGGAATTTCCTCGTGTCCATAATAGAATTACTACAAAATCAGCTTATTTATCTACTAACCTGAATGAAACTGGTCTTTGTGAAAGAGAGGAAGAGTTTCCTCTGGAGATTCAGAAGAGGTGACCCTATGCCTTTTCACGACACACATCTGGAGATTGGAGGTTAAAACTGGGCATAAGCGTTTATTCTTAATATATAGGAATTGTTTTGCCCACAAATGTTAAGTGGGGTTGTTTGTAAGTTATTTATTTTGAATTCCTTCCTCTAATCTACTTAAGTAGAAAAGAATGTCACAGAATCACAGAATGGTTTAGGTTGGAAGGGACCTCTAGAGATCATCGAGTCCAACCCCCCTGCTCCAGCAGGGACACCCAGAGCACAGGGCACAGGGCGGCATCCAGACGGGTTTTGAAGACCTCCAGAGAAGGAGACTCCACAACCTCCCTGGGCAGCCTGTTCCACTGCTCTGTCACCCCCACAGTGAAGAGGTTCTTCCTCATATGGAGATTGTTAGCCTTTGCCAAAGCCTTTTTTTCATTAATGTCCAGGACAATTGCAATTTTTCCAACAAAATTCACAGAAAAAGAGGGCTTTGCTTTTATATTCATGCATCCTGATAAGGGCCCTGATATTCTGAAGTCTTGAGCATCTGATGTTCCGAAGTATTGTTGGGCACTGGATCAGACATCAGTTGATGTCTGACTTTCAACAGGAATTCAGGAAAAGAACTGCAGAGAGGTTTTCTTTTTTTATAAAGGTCTCAACTTCACCACATGAGACATTTTACTAATCACCATTTAGCACTGCAATTTAGTAGTAACAGTTTATATTAATATATTAATAATCATAAAAAAAAGAAATGGAAAACAATGATACCAGTATGGTCTATATGATTAACAAACTGTTGTCATCTCTCTGAAATTCAGAGTTGGTTTGCGGCTGCCTTTCAGAACTGAAATTCATTCAGACAAAAAACAATTAACACAATAAGATCAATAGTCAAGAAAATTCCAGCAATAAACCATACATGATTGCTAAACAATATTAAGCCATCAGTGTGCAAATGATGGCTCTAGGGACAAGTTGCCATCTACAAATTGCTTTATTTAAGATGAGGCAATATGCAATAATGGCCCAAAACATGCCAGAAAAGAAAGACATATTTTAAATTGATTTAACTACTCAAGTAAACACTGCCTTTTCAAAAACATCAGCTTCTGTAGAAGTATATATGAGCAATAAAGTATTATGTCTGCACTGTGCAACTACAGTGTTCTTCCTTAGCTGCCAAACACAAGCAGAGCAGTCCCCGAGCATCACTGTATAGGGGAATGACGAAAAAGCTGAGCACAGACCTAACAGCAGCTCTTACAGTTGCTCTATGTTTTTTGTTTTCCATATTAGAAAAGACAATGAAGTCAGACAGAGAGGAGGCAGTGTCTTTTCTTCTTCTAAGGACAGAAGTTCTTCAATCTGCTCTGGCTCTTACCTCACATCCTTGGCTACTAGGTTGGTCCTTCTTGCTTCCCTCTGCTCCTCAAATAAAAAAATTTTAAAAAGAAAGAAATGACTCTTCATTTTACGGTTTCTAGAGACTTAAGAGCATGTAAGTCACCAAAAGCTCCATCTGCCCATTCAATCACCACGTGCACTATTTGAAACAAGTTACAGCAGCAGAGGCCAGCACACAAGGGTCACTGTTGCAGGACACCCTCAGGACTGCAACGAACTGCTCTTTCCAATGAACTGATGTCATCTCCTACACATTCACACAAAACACAAGTTTCTCCCTGTGCCACGGAACTAACCTAGGATGAGATTCATCCGAGAACAGTCCATAAGTACATGAGTAAGTCACTACTCAGATAAAAAGCATCCTCTGCTCCACCAAGTAGATGTCCAATGACTGTGATGACAGCAAGCAAAACCTCAGGAGTAAAAACTTACACTGAAAATTTCAAACATCAGGAAGATGGATTTTATTGCAGTTTCCTTGCATATTCCAGTATTATCTCACCCTCACAAGACAGCAACCTCTGCTTCTCCTTCCCTCCATGATTTTTTTCTCCATCAAACTCATGAAGAATTCCCTTGGTTCCCTTCCAGCTTCCCCAACCAATGGCCAAGGAAGACAGAGCATGTGCTAAAACTGTTTCTCGGGAAAATTTACATGACCAGGCAAGTAAATTTGTTAAGCAGAAAACTTTTTTCTTAGCAGGGGCACAGGTAGAATGTGCCTCCTCTGTCCAGTTGTTTTCTTGCAACTACTATGAAACTGATATCCTTGAGAAAGCAATTTCCCTCTGCAAGATTTGGTTAGACAGTTCAAAAGTTAACAGATGGTGGGAACAGATAAAACAATTGAATAATCCAATTTTTTTGTTTCTTCTTGCTTTTTATAGAATGCAAGCTAAAAAAGGACAACCCCAGAAGACACACCAAAGGCTTCCACCGAAGCCTACAACAGTCTTGGACTGGTGGTAGTAGCTGTTCTCCAGCTGTTTAATCTTCCATCAGGTCCAAAAATTACAATGTCATTTGTAAGGTAACATAATATTTTTATGAGACCAGTTAATATTCTTGTAAAAAAAACAGACAAACTTCCTCTCCTGAGGGCCTCACAAAGCAGCAGGCAACTGCAAGCCAATCCCGGACATGAGGCAATTGCTTTTAATGAATCTGTATTGTAATGCCTAATTACACAAGACAGTTAGCTCCAGCAAAACATAAAGGTGCAGTAACAGGTTTTAAGTGAACCCCTGTGAAGGAGAGAAAGAGGACAGTGGATGAGGATTCTAATAAGGACCGTTAGAGACCATAAAACCAACATCTCATTTTCATTAACCATCATGAATTTTAGCACTCACGTTAGTCATCTGAAGGTGTTGGAGAATTCCCTTGAGTCAGAAACAAATTGGAAACTACCCTCCCGCTAACAACTGAGCATTCCTGCTCCTGATTACGTTTTGCCTGTCACCTGTCAAGTATATTCTGCCACTATTTGAGGATTTCAGTGTATATTCCAAAGGAATGTGAGTAATACAACTGCATTTTGCAAAACACATTATTCACTGAACCCACAGCATCTATGGAATTGTATAACTTACCTGGAGATGCGTCTTTCCAAAGTTTAAGTATTTTACATATTCTTAATGGACTAAATATTAGTAAACAGCATAACCCACTAGTAAAACAAGTCTAAGTTTTAAAAATGTTTAGCCTTAATTTGCTTTAGATGCTCTTGTTTTATTCAAAATGAACAAAAATAAAACTTCCCTCTTTTCTTTTTCCTTTTTCCTGGAAATACTGCTAGAAAAAGAGAAGTAATCCACTGCTTTTAGTGCAAACTACTATAGATTAAGAATCTGAAAATAAAAAGAAAAGAAATAATTCATGCTGTGTTCCCAGCTTCTGCTGACAGCAAGTTTCTAAGAATATGCATTTCCCACACACAGTTCTCTTAATTTCTGCAGCACTCTATTTTATGTTCATTAACTTCCTTCTATCGCTACTGTAGATTATTTCCAGGTAGTCAGAAAAAAAGGTGCAAATGGAGCAGAAAACAGGAGGGACTACAGAAGTTTTTAGTTTCCCAGTGAAGCTCCGGGAAACATAACATTTTCAAACAAATGCAACACTAAATCCTCCTATGCTGCAGTGTAACAATCAATTTGTTTGCCTAGAAAACTTCTAAGGCTCTTCTAAGGAAAAAAGAAAAAAAAATGCAGATAATTCAATAGTATCAGGAGATGGAAATTCTTAGCAAAAACTCCCTACAGCAAATAGCAGGCAAAAAGTATATATTCAATTAAAATAATAATTAGCATCCCAGTCCTTACTCCAGCTATACTGATTCCTTTTGCACGACTTTTCACCCAGAAATTTCCTATCAAGAAGATCGGCCATTAACAGTTCGCAAGATTTAACTGAATGTCTACATATTCAGCTCTTAAATTATTGCAGAGCATTTCAAGGCCAAGAGGACAGATTCTGGTGTACAAACTGGTGTAGCTCTTTAAAGACCAACAGAGAAACGGGACTTACATCCTTGTTTTGCTACAACATGGTTCACCATAAAAAAGTATTTCATTACACCTACTACTCGTTTAAAAGAGGTAACTTCCCTACAAAGAGAGCTTCATTAAAGGCAGGTGCTTTGCAAAGGCGTCCGTGTCCATTCGTTCTTCACCTTTCCAATTAAAAGCCCCTTCTAATTTCTGGCTGCGACTTTCCCAGCCCAAGCGCCGCGCGTCCCACTGGGTCACAATGACTTTGCCCACGTGTCTGCCCGACCTCCTGCATCTGCATAATGGCAATTTGGCTCCAGAGCCCAATTTGTTCCATAATGCAGTCTACGGCGCACATTCATGCGGCTAATTTCCATAACGACAACAGTACTCGAAAAAAAATGACGGGTCTAGTAAATTGAAATGCGACATCCGTATCAAGGTAAACACCGGAGCCCCCTGAACACTTTATTGGCAGCCACACTATTTTAGCTCGGAAATAAATTTTTCCCCAATAGTGGCTTTTATTTCATTTCAAATCCATCAGATCTTCCAACTTCTAATTCCCAGTGCTGCCCTTAGAGTTTTTAATCTTATCTTCCCCGCGTGAAAGTGCTGGAGCCCAGAGCTTTTAAACACAATAACGCAACAGTTTCTGAAAGCTATATAAATCACGTGAGAGACTATCCTATTAATTCCTCTTCTCATTACCAATTTTTCTCTTTTATTTACAGGGCTTGGGGACTTGAAAATTCAGTTACTTGGGAGGAAGGAAGAGCTGCAATTTCATCAGGACCTCCCCTCTGGCTCTTGACATTTTCAGAAACCTGTTGGACAATAACAGTCAGGTCAGGCCAGACATGGAAATTATGCTAACTCCAAGACAGATCAATTCCAGTTTGTAGCTGTCGGATAATGACTTTGGGCTCAAGGCTCTTTAAAAAAAAAAAAATCTATCTTTAAAATAGCAGACTAGCAGTGCTAAGAAAATCCTGTCTGGAAAAAGGACGGTAAATGGATTTAAAAGCACCAGAGGGTAGAGAAGCAACCGGTTGTTTTGTTCTGCTTATGAAGACCAGCATTTCTTTAAGGAAGGAAGAAATTATCCTGTGAGCTGTAAAACTCGGTTTTTATGTTGTGGATGCAAGCATCTACAAGTAACAGGCAAAGAAGAATTTAAAACAAGTATTTATTAAAGCACCATTGCTAAATTCAGCTAATTAATGGAGAGCAATTCTAACATTTTATGAGACTTCTGCTCTTAAAAATGAAGTCTCTGTAGAGGGAGAGGATTAAGAGGAAGCCCTATGCCATAAATGAACCAATATTGCAATTCTGGATTCGTCTTCTAGTCTGAGCCTAGGAGGACTGGTCTGAGCTATCTGGAAGTTACAAATGCTCCAAATAAACCACACAACCTGCCTCTGAAGGCAGCAAGTTCCTGATGATGTGACAGTTCTCTGCAATCTGTGCAGTGGGTAGATTCCCATTCTGGGTCTCCTTGGCTTCAGACCTTGGTGGTGCTGAGTGCCCTTGGGACTACCTGGACACAGCTGCTGTGTAACTGGCTTAATAGCTTCTCGCCTGGGTGCCCTCCAAAAATAAACCTTCAAAGACCTGAGTGCCCTTGGGCTGCACTCAATTCTTGTCACACGTTTGGGTTTGCAGAGAGAATTAGTTGACTTTGTGGAGCATGAAGAAACAGAAATGGCAGCATGTACCTCAATTAAGCTCTATTTTTACAATCGTTTCCATACTTGCTAAATTATGAGACTTTAAGGACTTTTACAAGTCTGTTTGAGTCGCTTGTATCGAACCCAGCTAGGGACTCATTATTACAGCACATACAGCAGTTTAACAAGATTAAAATACACCATCAAGTCAATCTTGCTGCAAAGGGCTTCAGAGTGCACAGTCAGCAGATCTGAAGAGCCCGGCAATTTGCAACTGGCAGTTCTCACGCTGGTAATGCTGACAGGCTTTCATATCTCCGCCGGTATTCAAATTCATGAGCCAAAACACAGCATAAGTTCTCTTTTATTGCCATCAAGTACGACACAGACTGCCTTATTTAGCCCTTTGCAACTCACAGGGCTCCTCTGACTGTTTGAGAGGAGGTGTTTGCTTCATCGAGCAGCAAACAGATGCTCTTGTTTCTTCAAAACCTGCTGGCAGAAGTTACTCGCTCTTTCCAACCAAACTTAGCAAAGTTCTTAATTATTGCACATTTTGTATCGTGGCAAGGATAGAAGGTGACTGCTCCAACCCAGAACAAAACTGTTACCTTCTGCTGGAAAGCAGAGCCTACTGCCCCATGCTTTGCCAATGGTTAAAGGGAATATAAATTTATTAAGATGATTAGTTCTTAAGCTCCTTGTAAAATAATCTGGCACCACCAAAGCCTCAGTAGCTATGGATTCACCAAAAGATCAATAAATGAGAAAAAAAATATATTGCTTTACACTCAGTCTGTGGGAACAAACTCAATTACACTATTTACTTCACTGGTTTCATTAAATAAGCCAAGCTATCCTCATCCACCCACAAAGCCATCTCCAGAAGCCTATGGAAAATATTGATTTTTTTTGACACCATTCAGGTCAAAGATGCAATGCAATAAAATAGCTTAAGATAACTGCTCCCTTCCCAGGTTGTAATTAGGGCCTCGAAAACCAGGTCCCGGTTTTAGATCTGTTAGTAATTCACTTTGACCTTAGGCAAGCAATTTTAAACTCTCAGGAACTTGCTTCTTCCTGTGAAACAAGCGCAGTTAAGCTCTCCCAGCAGGCTGGTTGTTCGGTATAGAGACTTTTTGCTTTTTTAACTGATAGTGAATGAATGAAATACACTTCAGTTTAACTGTGTTGGGAGAAAATAAAAGAAAAAAAAAAAGGAAAAAAATGCATCAGCAGTTAAAATTATTAAGTGTAGAAGACTATGCAGCTGAGGATCTAAGCAAGATGAATCTCCCTAATGTCATGGGATAGGAACAAACTCACGAGAGTGGGATTGCAGAAGTTACTCTGAAGCATCACTAAGAAGAGGTTTTCTTGTCATTACTTTTCCTGGGAGGACCCAGGTATTCTCCCAAGAACGGGTAACACACTGGGTAACCAGCTCTGACTCATCCAGCTTGGAAGAGCAAGGAGACAGAGCAAGAAAGAACCCGAAAACAAGCAACTTATCTCAATGTTAAACATGATCATCAATGATGTTCATGTTGTTCATGACATTCAAATCATCAGACCTAATTGACTGTGATTTATTTGTTTTAGGTAAGATGCTGAACTACTCTCCCACTATCGCAATGGCCAAAATCAGCATGGAAATTTTAGATAAAAAGCAGTGATCTCAGAGGTCATGCAAAAAGTGTTCTTACTACCCAAATCTAAAGGACAATGACAGTTGCCTTCTTTTACAGTTTGTTCCATTATGATTCACAAAATATTCACTCCATTTTGTGAAATCTTAGTAATTTAATAAGAAATACACAATTTTTCTTGGACACTCGGCTCTTTAGAAGCTGAGAAAAACAGTGTAGCTGAACTCAGCAATACTAGTTGGATGGAAAAAAACTTTGCAACTTTTAATCCCTAATAAATTATTTTCACATTCTGTCATGGGACTTGCATCCAGTGAGTCACTTTGCTTCCTACTCATAATAAATAATTGCAATTCCACTTTCAGAAAAGGTGCATCTATCCCTCAAAAATGTTTACTGCAATGCCTTCTGATAAAATGCATGTTTTATGGAGAAAAAGACTTTCACTGTTAAAGTTTATTAATCTTATCTAGGATGGCTCCAGCACTACAGAAGAGTATTACCCTGAACTTAATAGATCAAGGGCAAACTGGAAGGCCTGTGGAATGGTTTTGTATAAAAGGATGCAGCAGATAAAGAACAGAGCTTACAAAGAAATTTAAGACTCTCAGATCTTACTTAAACTTTTAAAATTTAAGGTACAGCAGAGAGATCAAGCTCCCAGCACCAGTCAGTCACACAGAGTATGTAAAATCTTTATGGAATAGGCACAATCTTCCAACACTTGTGTTCCTGACTGGGTAAGACTAATGTTAAGAGCTCACCATTCTCCAAGCAGCGGAAGAAGAGACGACCTGCTGGTCTCCTCAACACATTCACATTTGGCCTCTTAAGGCTCTGTAAACTCAGAGGGAGGATTGGGGGGGATCCCTGATGCAGCTCCCCAGTCTGGAGGGGAATCCTCACCACTGAAACCACACACTGCCTACTCCCTATGACAGCAATAGATGTTCCTGTATTTCCAGAGTGGAAGAAACAGGCCTCTCAAATGTTGTATAAGGTCTCCAAAATTCCACGTGGCAGCTGACATCAGGATCAAGCAAACATGAGCATGCCACATGATTAATCCAGCTTTTTCATCTCCTTTCCTCATATTAGCAATGGACAATACCTTGAGTTTTGCAGCATTTTCGTTACGATGTCTTACTAGCTCAGAGGTCAGATACTGAAGGAATATGAAGCGACTTCATGAAGCACAGAGCATCCTTAACTAGCTTGTACAAAAACAGCGTAACAGCTTCACATGAAGTCCTTGAAGCATCAGAAGGTCCAGTCTCAGCTCTGAACAAATCAGAGCTACTACCCTGCTCCCTGTTCCTCTGACTGAAAGCAGCTCCTCGGAGAGGGACCTGGGAGTCCTGGTTGACACTAAGTTAACCATGAGGCAGCAGTGTGCCCTCGT